>JAFVLL020025284.1:0-91062 GCA_021397915.2 Tor tambroides | reverse complement strand
GAGCAATGTAAAGCACACTTACCATGATTATGATGAGCCTCCTGAAGAAGACCTGTGGCCTCAAGATGAGTACGGACATCAACGACATTCCACTTCCACCTCATCTCGGGAACATCGTCACCATGGCAGTAGTTCAGGAAGACACTCTTCTTCACGTCATTCATCAGATGATCCCAGGTCGTCTCGTTCTTCACGATCACATCCAAAAGATCCTTCCACCCGCTCAGACGGCCGTGTCACTTCATCTTCCACACAGAAAAAATCCTCCGATCCACGATCTGCAAGCCACCGAGACTCAGGAGACTACTCCCGTGACCCATCAAGCCACCACCATGGCTCAAATGGACAACGGGGGCAGAGGCAACCAGGCTCATCGAGAAGGCAGGAGCCCTCTTCAGGTTCCAGGCCACAGCAGGGTCTTGGAGAACAGCAGCCCCAATCGCAGCAAGGACAGCAACGATCTACAGCAGGCCAGCAAATGTCTGCCAAGCAGACAGGGCCTCAGCCACCTGAGACAGGACAGCAAGGACAACAACAACTGGGACAAACAACTCGTACACAGCAGCAGCCACCACAACAACCCGGGCAACAGCCAGCAACCACAATGGGAGCAACTCAGTCCACAACCACAGCTGCTAGCATGGGAACAGGTACAACTCCGCAACAATCTAAGCCAGGTCAGGCTCCAGCACAGGCAAGACAACAGCCAGGAGGACCACCCACTGCTCAGCCAGTTGCTGCTATGGTGAGTTTTCAAAAATCTCTTGGTGCTTTACCATTTATGCTATTTTTAACCTGCTCCTTTAGGTATGTTTTACATTTAATCCTTTCACATTTGGTTATAAGTGTCATGTATAAGATTGCCTTTCAAAGCACGACTGACAAATACATTTTTTTTTAAATTAGCTTAAAGTTTCTTGTAACATTGTCCCCTCATGCCCCTATACAGGCAAAACCTGACACAGCTGTGCCTGCTCCTGTACCAACTCCTGCAGTTGCTATTGGATCAAAAGCTGCACCACAGGCTGCAAAAACACCCCAGATTCCTGTCACAGGAATTGGTAAATGGAAATAACTCTGCTAATTCAGAGTAATTAGTATAGTTTTGTTTTTCAGCAAAATAGGGAATAGGGCTGTGCGATATGAGCAAAAATTCATATCTTGGTATTTTTTGGCTGATTTGCGGTATACGGTATATATCTCTGTATATTGTATTTGGATTAAACAAATAAGTGAATGTAAGCATGTAGGCATATATTATGTGCAAAAAAGTTAAAATCACATTACATTATAACACTATAACATTACAATCTAAATACAAAAATAATCCTTTTAAAGCAGAAGTTAAATGTACTAAATGGAAATAATAAAAAAAGCACAGACTAATTGAGTAAAAAGGCTATTTTGATTACCTCATTACACTTCACAGTTAGTGCTATCATACACATACACTTATTTGTAGTTTTAAAATTCTACATATATCACATTGTCCAACTACAAATATTTAAGAAAAATGTATATTTTAGTCAGTTATTGTACTCCTATTTCATTGCGCTCCGTCTGTTAGGCACGCACGCGCGCGGCGGCGCTCGTTCTAAACGAAGTCTGTGAAGTTTAGCGGAGAATCGCGAAGCAGTTGCTTCTGACAGCAAAATGGAAATATTTATATGGCTTTCTAACATTTACAGATGGAGAATATACCTGTGAAATGTAAGTTATGCATTAAGGAAAACAGCACATCTCAAACACATTAAACAGCGCAAGTAGCGTCTCTGTCAGCTGCACACGCAGCCTTTCTGTCAGAGCATCTGACGGGCCGAGCCGCTTTAAACTGAAACTAGAAATTATAGGCTACTATATCTTACGAGTTTTTTTGAAGCCCTTCATATAAAGCTTGACACATGTTTAGAACAAATTGTATTATGCACTTTCTCCGCAGCAGTTCAGTCTGTGTCCTCCCTAGGTATTTTTTTCAGATGCGCTCGTATCAAACTACTGTATATCGATATTAACGGTATTGCTTCATACCGTGTCTCTTATATAGAATATACCGATATATCGTACAAACTCGATATACCGCCCAGCCCTAATAGGGAACATTCATTGCTTGTGTTTGATCTAAGGACAAGATCAGTTGTTCTTTGTTTTTTCAGGTTCAAAGGCAGCACCCCGGCCAGGGGGTATAGGCAGTGCTGCACAGCAGCCTGCCGAAGGGGAAAATGTTCTTACAAAGATCCTGCAGGGAGGAGCAGCGGAACAAGCTGGAAAAATAGGAGATGGTATGGAACTGTGAATCATAAGCAATCAAAATTTTGGCAACAGGTAGAGACAGATGTTATGGAGAATACATGCCATGTTTTGACTGAGCATAGTAATTAGTTGCCATTTAGCAGTTGCCTATCTTTCACAACAACTTGCTCAACAGTAATATTAGGGGTAGCACCTAAGGATACCCTAGGTTTAAGTGCAAAATGGTGGAGGCCTAAGCTCGATGGTGATCTTAGTAAATTTCCAATTCCTGAGTTTAGTCTACTTTAGTCTCGCGTAGCCAGACCTTCAGACTGACGGCTGAAGGTATGGAATAGATGGCCGCTTTCATTGGCCAAGGCCCGCCCATGGGGCCGTTTGACCGACATGTCAAACAACCAATCATAGTTTGTTTCGTTTAGCTTCACGTTTCGGGGCGTGGAAATGTCGCCACAATAACAAACCGGTGTGTGAAACTCTCGGATGGATTTTAAAGATTCTATGCCACGAACTTTAAATATTTCACATACTTTTGAAAATCCAGCGTTTAGTTGACCCTGATAAGCATTCGTCGTCACATTTGTAAACACGACGGCTTTCTTCTTTCGTGAGGGAGTTTGGCACCACGGCATCTTTGTTTCCCAGCAGACCGAAAATAAACGCGACACTTGCATCTCCCGGAAATCCGGTTTAATTCAACCAGTCAGATGACGACTTCGACATTCCTGAAGTGTTTCCAGAAAAGTGTGCCATACGCATCAGACATTTAGCCAACATTCTGTGGGCGTGATGTCTGGGGCTGAGACTACTCCTACTTAGGATTGAATCTATAGCCTTTGTGTTTGCAGCCCAGATTGTTTAAGATATGCCACCTGTGACCTTAATTGCGTTTTTGCTTTGCTCATCTTTCATACAGCTGTATCTGCTCTCGGGAAGAAGTTTACTTCATTTTGGTGATCAGCCGATAGGAAGGTGAGAAAACACTTTATGCATTAATCTTCTGAAAAGACCCGCATTAATTTTGTTTTATGCTAGTTAGCGCTGGATTGGTTGCCATGTTGACCAACAAAATGTAACTTGTGAAGCTGAGTCTTAAAGTTTTCTGATTTTTGTTTTCTGTTCCTCAGGCATTAGTTGGGGTGACTTGGAGTTAGAACTGGAAAAACCTATGAATCTGCTTCTGCAATTTAACATCTCTAGCTGAGGGCGGGGTACACCTGAGGACACTGGTGAGTATTTTATTCTAACTCACTTTAGAACTCAAAACAAGTATAAACATTCTAATCCCAAACTGAATTCTGTCTACTGTGTATGACACTGTGACAAATTACCATTTTAACTTTGTCATCAGTGTACAGTTTCATTGCTTTGTGGGAGGGAAACCAACTGATTCTTTCACAAATGTGCAACTTACAAATACATTAACTACTGCTGTAAAAAAAAAAAGCTGACCAGCTGAAAAGGTGGAGGACAGAGCATTTCCTCTCCGAGTGATTTTTGGTTCTCGATGGTCATATACACACTGTAAAGTTTCAGGAGTGACAACCACATTTTAATACGGGTGTAAATCTCTTAAATTATTGTTTTGTGTTTGTATGGAATAGAACTTACTCTTTTGAAATTGTGATAATTGACACCATGGTAACCATAGCAATGTTCTGGTGTCTCGAACGTGATATCTGCTATTTTTTTTACCAAAGTAATATTACAGCAACCAAAGACTTATGTTCACCATCAAACAGAGCAATCATATTTTGTTTATGTTTGGAAGGCTGCTTCACAGATCATGCTCTAGAAGGGTTGCCATGTTCACTTATTATAAGCAATGCTTATTATAAGCGTTTTTGGGCTTGCTGATTAGGCTCATAAAACAATCCAGTTATGGAGTCAATAAAGTAGGTGGGTGCATGTCGCAATATTTTGTTTTGTGGTTTACTTCCAAGATACAGTGTTTGAATTTAAGTTTATTGTTAACTAGTTTTAGTTGTACCAATTCTTTACTAGTTTACTTCCAGCAAGGTCTGGCAACAGTACCTCGTTCCCTGTGATTTATTGCACCGAGCATACAGAAGAGCGACAACTCTGACACACATTTAAAGGGGTCATATGACGTTGCTAAAAAGAACATTATTTTGTGTATTTGGTGTAATGCAATGTGTTTATGCAGTTTAAGGTAAAAAAAAAACATTATTTTCCACATACTGTACATTATTGTTGCTCCTCTATGCTCCGCCTTTCTGAAACGCATCGATTTTTACAAAGCTCATCGTTCTGAGAAGCGAGGTGTGCTCTGATTGGCCAGCTATCCAGTGCGTTGTGATTGGCCGAATACCTCAAGCATGTGACGGAAATGTTACGCCCCTTACCGTATTGTGATGCCATGTCCTGGCGCAATAAGACAAAAACAATAAAAGCCATTATAAACGAGGCATTTGTTGCATCCAGTGGAGACATAATTACTGATTATAATGGCTTATACTGTCTTTTTGCGCATTGCGTTGCATCGCGCCATGCCGCGTAAACATTGCCATGTCTGCATTTGTTATCAGAGAAATGACAAACAACAAGCGCTACTCTGCACTGCTCAAAACTCGCGTTTGAATAGTCAGTGGCAAATTCTTTAAATATGAAAACATACTTACAGGCTGTGAGTCAGAAGCGCCAGACTGTTCTTGCAAAGTTGGAATTGCCCCACTTTATAGAAACAGCCTTTGTGCACAGCTGCCATTGTAGGCTACTCTCCCAGGTTCAGGAAACAGTCCTCCGTAAAATACGCTGCACACACTCTAACATTTGGGTTGAACTGTTCTGGAACAGTGTTGTAAATACAACTTAACCACTGATTTCTAGTTGTGTCCTCTTTTGGAAGCCCAGACAAAGTAGTTTCGCTTTCACAACAAAACACAGCGTCTCCGGGACTTGGCGCCGGCGGCAGCAACAATACTACAGTGAGAATAAAAATCACGCCCTCTTTCTTTGCGTATACATTTGCAAATCTTCCCACACAGTGAAGTAGACATGTGGGGGCATGTTTAAATGAGCCGTTTTAGGAGGGCGTGGACGAGTCTTAACTTTTATAAAGAATATCTCTTTTGTTTTGAGACTTTAGTCTTTGTAACTTTAGGGATCTTATCTATGCACAAACAGTTGTAAAACTCCAAAGAGAAAGGAAAACTTGAAATCACATCATATGACCCCTTTAAATAAGTAATTAACAACTAGTTGTTCAGTGTGGCTCCACACTGAGTAGAATTTTTGTAAATGCGGTTGTAAATACCAGAATTTTTAGTGAGTTAATTCGATTGTAGAATTCGGTTGTCACTCCCTTACATTATCTAACTGTGTGTGTGTACAGAACAGGATTAAGCATTAAAAGGTAAATTGACAACCAAATTAAGCTGCAGTGTGGACTTGAGGACAGTTGTGCCACTTGCTCAATACTAATGTCAAAAGTTAGAGCTCTGATTAGCTGACCCTGATCAGAGGCGTTCGGATCTAACTTTTCGCTCTTCAGCATGGGTGAATTGGGTCAGTTAATGTAGGCTATAATTAGCAGGCAGATCAGTGGGCTTGGATTAGCATTAGCATCCGGGCAAAGCTCAGTCATCTTTGTGCTGAAAATATTCTGATGAGTCACATTAATCAAGACTCAATCAAAATTGCACAGTTGACCATATCAAAGAATTGTACTAGAAATTAAACTGAAACAGTAATCAGAATGTTAAAAAGAGTACAGTGATTTTGTATTTAGCATTGTGGTCTTCTAGAAACTTGACTAAAATCTCATCTCATTGAACCACTTATTCTCTGCTGAACATAGCCAATGAGACCACTGGCTTATTTAATTAATTTCCTGTAATCACCACATTTCTCTTAATTCTTAATCTACCTGTGCTCTGTCTCCTCCTCCCTATACTTTCACTGGTATTGTATCATGGTGGTCTTTTACTGTCAGCGGGTGTGTTGCATGTGCAGATCCTGAGAAAGGATCTGGGATAAAACAGGTTTAGGGGCTCCTTAAATCAAGGCTAATCCGATTCAACTCTCAGTTTACTATCCAATCCAGTCCAAATCCTGCTCCATACATTGGTTTGGTTTACTCATGCAGTCACAATGGAAGGTGTGGGTGTGTCCTTCCAATTACAATACCAACATGAAAAGGAACTCCTCACGCATCTCTAAAACTTCTAGATTTGATTCTGCTATTTACTGCTCTCATTTTGAGTAGTGCACGTGAATTCAGCAGTCTTGCTGTATATCATGCTATAGTGAAAAAGTGATATTTGTTCACAAACCTTTTCATGAAGCCCGCAGATTTTGAATATGTGTGATTCTGGTACCTTTTTCTGGTGTTGCTTGTGTGAGAAATTCGTCCTCTTCTTCCCTCTAGTGGCTAATAAGAGTAGTGCATAACCCTCAACAATGCAAGCAAACTGGGCCGGTGTTTTGAAGGTTCAAAACTGATGCCACATATTTTGTGAATGTTTGACTAACTCTGCACTCTAATTATGCAGTGAAAATACCAAATATTGTAATATTTCTTTCTTTCATCTCTTCTCCAGATGTATCATCCAACCTTGAAGTTTCAATGAAAACATTGACAGAATTCACAGGCACGGTCTATCCGATGATATCTGCATAACCAAACAAACATGGAGGCTAAATCTCTTCCAGAGTGTTTCCATAGTTGCCGTTGAAGCAATTACAATTCCCAAAATGCCAAACTGCCTGTTCCGTTTCAGGTTTTTCTAGACAGTTATGTCTTCCCTTATATGACATAATCTGTGCTCAGGTGACCCTCCCTCTTCTAAAAACAGCATGAAGATGTCAGGCAGCTGCAGTTTTTAGCTTTTTGCAGTCCTAATGAAGACTTCTATGCCCAGACTCGAAGAGACCATAGCAGAGAAGGAGAACGACTACCTTACAAAGGCTTCAAACAAACTGTTTAAAAATGTATGCTCGATTTCTAAGATCTTGACATTCCAATATGGCGATGATTGACCCTCTCTATGAATGTTTTTGTTTCTTCCTTAACCTTTTTGTCACGTGTGTAATGAATGCAAATGTGTAAACCGTGGACATGGAATGCACGCACAAAAAATATATATGTATACATATATGAGATATATATATATATATGAATCCATATCTAGACAACTTTCAGAGTCTCTAAGAGTGAAGCCATGTGCACCTTGTGTAAAAAGCTGGTTATTTAACGTAAAACTATCGGTCAAGTGCAGAGGTCCGTAATATCAGAATGTTAGCATAGTCTTGTTCGTCTTTTATCAACCATTAAGCCATTGCTACCCTATTCCAGCTATTTTATTTTTGTTTGTTTATTTATTTATTTGCTTTAGCTTGTTATCAGTTTTGCCTAATCTTCTTTTAAATTAAGAGCCTTACTAATATTTTTTACTTGTATACCTCACATATTTTTTTAAAAGTTCCATATCATCCTTACTTGATTTATTTTGCACAACTGTATACTGCTGAACATGTACATATCGCTCGTTAACACTGCTAATGTAAGATATTGATTTGTGTATTTATGGATTTCTATTTCTGGTATTTCTTTGTTTAATGTTTGGTATTATTATTTATACCTTCACATATTATTTTTTTCTCGTCATTATCGATAATCTAAACTGTTTATAATATACATAGTTGTTTTTCTCCCTGAAGCAATAGCATGCTAATCCGTACAGAGCACAATTTGTTTTGTTTTGCTGAAAGTGATCTGCAAGCATTCAAGTTCCTCATCACAGATCTGATTGTCGTACATAGACAGGTAAAAATACGTTCCTATGAACCCCAACAAACTACACCATCACCCTCTTGCACATCCAGAAGTTCCCAAAAACACATTTACCATTACGTAGATCCACCTAGGAAAAATATTTTGAACCAATTTCAAATGTTCTATGCAATAATCCATGTAAAAGCATTCCCACTGCAACGTCCCTCACCGATACTGCGTTACGATGGGTTCAAATACGACTAGGGACAGTTTGCATCTACCTTGTATGTATGAAAATATCAAACTACTTTCTTTTTATTTTAATGGCATGTTTATGAAAGCCCTCGTCTTCCCTAGTTTTCAGGGAATCTGTTGCCAAAGGGTTAACTGTGTGGACTGTTGGTCTTGGACATCCACCATCTCTGTTGCTTGCAGCATGATTCTGCTCAGCTCTCTTTGGCCCCTTGTAGTGCTGTTATTCGGTCTTTGTGTCTGCAGTTTGATCAGGTGACAAGTCGGGCACACAGCTTGTGCACTCGTTATTTCGTCTCCTCCAACAGGAAATGTCGTTTCACATTCGTGTTCGGTTGCGAATGTTATCGTGTCCACACTGAATTCACATCAAGTTCACAAACAGGTCTTTGTGCACTGTATATCTGCGATGTTTGAGAAAACAGATGGAAAATAAAGCGCATTATTACGATAACAGAAAATGAGATCTTAAAGACACATGAACATGTAAATTTGACGATGTCTTCACAGTAAAAACTATGCTTTGGAGAAGATTCAAGTAAGCAGACTTGGCATAAACGTGATCATTGTACAGTATGTAGCATGAATTCATCTCCATGCCATTTATATGAAAATCAGGGCATGCACGTGGAAAGCACAAACTGTCCATCACCATTCGAGTTAGGTAGGACGCGCTCATTTGAATGCGTCACGAGGTGGGTCCCTTAGAGGTGAATCTTTTCCTTTTGATCCTGGAATGCTGTTTAGGCAATCATGACTCTATACTGAAGAATAATAACTCTTCTACATCACTGTTACCATGGAGATATTCAATAACAAGTGCATGAGCCAAAGTTGCCACCACAAAAGCCGGCCACAGTGATATAGATAGAAATACGCAAACATGGACATATCCACACAAACAGGCATGTGCACGCACACACACCCACACAGACTAACTGTCGCTGTAAATACTGACTTTGGTTATTTTGTACAGTGTTTAAATATCATGAGTAAAATGATGGCCGTCTTGTGCAACTTCACGCCGGCCTTGCTGCCAACCTTTTGTGCTTTTGTGTATAAAAGAATAATGATGATTGTTGTTATTATTATGAGACAAAAAAATATATATCATAGTATATGTTGCTGGCTCTCAATGACTGTTGACTACAGTGGAAAAAATGAAAACTTACAATCTGAAAACATTTGGTCTGTGTGTAGGGATTCTATACATACTGTGTTTATTAAATCTAAATACAATGAAAAATATGTAAGTGGCTTCCATCACGACTGTGCCAGAAAAGAGGGTTCAGAGTGATTTAGTGGATGTATTATAAATTTAATCGGGAATTGGGAAAAACAACATGAAAAAAATTCAGAAAAATGCTCTCACGAATGAAAATTCACTCACTGTTGTAAGTGCAATGGGCTAAATGTGAGTCCAGTATTCATTGTGAAATATTGTGTTCTTTTCAATGTATTCCCGTTAAAAAGATCAATTTTGGTGCATCATGTCATGTAATGTGATTATGAAAATAACGAACCTGCAATTTGTTTCCAGACTGGAGAAGAATAAAGACAAAAAATTCAAATTTACATAGTCTCTTATATTGGTATATTTCACTCCTTGCAGGAAAATGACATTAGAGAGAAAAGGTACATCATCCTCTTTGTAAGCTTGTTTGTAAGCATCATTAATTATACTATTGTTCATACTTAGGGTTAAAGGAATAGTTCTCCCAAAAATTTGCTGTAAATTTACTGACCCTCAGGCCATCCGAGATGTAGATGAGTTTGTTTAGTCGTCAGAACAGAGTTGGAGAAATTTAACATTACATCACTTGCTCAATGAGTGTCCAAACAGCTTCTAAAAATATCACAGTAATCCAAACGACTCTTAACGTCTAGTGAAGTGCAAAACTGTGTGTTTGTAAGAAACAATTCCATCATTAAGGTATTTTAACTTCAAACCATTGCTTGCGGCTAAAATACAAGTTTATATGTTGATGTTGTTTTTTTTTCTCCAGTGAAAAAGTATTTTCGTCTGAATCAGGAGGGAAATATGTACAGTGAATATCTTTTCACTTCATAAGATGTTAATTGATGGACTGGAGTGGTGTGGATTATTGTGATGTTTTTATTAGCTGTTTGGACTCTCATTCTGACGGCACCCATTCACTGCAGAGGATCCATTAGTGAGCAAGTGATGTAGTACTAAATTTATCAAAATCTGTTCTGATGAACAAACAAACTCATCTACATCTTGGATGGCCTGAGGGTGAGTACATTTTCAGGAGTTTTTCCTTTTTGTGTGAACTATTCCTTTAAGAGTTTGTTTAAATGCCTTAACCCCAAGTATTACACAGTGGTTGTGTAATTCCTCTCACAAAATTTGTGCTACAGATATGAATTACTGCAAATCATTTGGAATGTTTTTTCTTTATTTTCCTGATTAAATATCAATAGATCTGATCCGTATTGCAACTTATCTGACAGATGTAAAAAGCGACCGATCACAGTTTTGTTTTCCATCTGAAATGAAATAATGTAAAAATATATTTCCCCGCTCACAATGTAAAAAGACACGGTTTACTCGTGTAATTTAGAAATTGCATATTCATTGGCAAAAAAAAATCATCAGTTGAAGATGCATCGATGCCCTTTTTGATATGACCTCTAGGTGTCATCAGAGGACCACTGTCTCAAATGTGAGCTATGATGACTTGAAAATGTGATAGCTATGAAATATGGAATCATTTTGCAGTTTGAAATAGACTGCGGCTCTCTGTAAATTGGCTTGAATCAAAAATCATAATCAATATTTTGTGCTCTGGTAATTAAATTCTTTCCCCAAAGGCCACAAACACTGGCAACAATTGATTTTGTTTGGCAATCAGTGTTCCCAGTGAAAGAAATGATGGGGGAAATAATGTTTTTGTGGGAAGACAACACTGGATTTATTTTAAAAAAAATTCTCTGCTTGCTTTCTGCTATACAGAGATTTTACAACCATTTTTTCCCTTCGAACAGAATTATTTCCTGTGCAGTTAGAAACTGTAGCTACTTCATATCGTTATATAAGATCAATGGAACGTTTGGAGGAAAAGTGATAAACTAAAACGAGTGTGAAGAGTGTTGTAAGAGCTCAGGCCTCGACTTGCCTTCTGTTAATGGACCTTATGATGTGTGTTTGTGTAACTGTGTAGGCTACGTGTTTTCTTGTCCACCCACTGTCACCAAAGACTATAGAAAGGGACTTTGCTGTCACACACACTTACCGTCAACATTCGCTAAATCCCTCCGCACCAGGAAGGCTTGTAGCATGTAAAGGCGGTGTGATGAGACATTACTCACATCACCGAGGGACTAACAGAGCTGGTTGGTAAGGTTGAGTCATGCACAGGCTAATCAAGTCATTTGCTGTAAACTTCACAGGTCACATTGAAATTAACATAACTTTTAGAAGAAACAGAGTTAAAGCTGCTTAAAGTGACAACAGACTGTAAACAGATTGTCACAAAGACATCTTTATTTATACCTTATATAGGCCTAGCCTGTATTTTTTCTCAATATCATTCTGAACACTATATGGGTTTAATGTCTTGCAATTCTATTTCCAGAATGGTCGAAATGATCTTGCTCTCCTCTTAAATCGTGCTCACAATCCTCTTATAATGCATCGGTGCTCTTCTTTTTTAATAGTCAAAGTCCAGCTTATTGTATAGACAGAGCTCTGGAAGTCTCCACCCTTAAGCATCACGGCTAGAGCGAGAGCTGGAGGGGAAGTCTGTGACAGTCAGCCAATCAGAAATCACCGGAGGCATCAAAGCCAATTACAGCAGGGGTCACATGACCACACTTGGCCGCATATGATTGGCATGACCGCAGACGGTGAGTAGCTCATCCGTCAACTTAATGCAAACTTCTTAGATGTGACCTTCACAGAATTCATCATGAGAACAGCAGTTATTGTCAAGTAGACTTTTAACCTTTTAATGGGTTAAAAATTCCAAAAGAAATAAATGAATAAAAAGATTAAATATAAAAAGTAGAAGAAAAATAACTGTAGGGGACAGAATAGAAGGTTATATATATATATATAAATGGATAGTTGACATAAAAAAATTGGACTGTGTCCTATGGTGTGACATAGAAAAAATGTAGAAAAAAAACTTAACATACAAATAACATGAGAAAAATGTATCTTCATTCTTAGAGTTACAAATAGCCTAGCATGAGAGAGGTTTATCTTCAATGTTAGGTTATTTTTTTTTTTAAACATTTTTCTGTCACACCATAGGACACATTGATACGTCAACTACCCATATATATATATATATATATATATATATATGTGTGTATATATATATATATTAGTGCTGTCAAACAATAAATCGCGATTTATCGCATCCAAAATAAAAGTTTTTGTTCACAGAATATGTTTGTGTACTGTGTATATTTATTATGTATATATAAAGACACACACATACAGTATATATTTTGAAAATATTTACATGTATTTACATATAATTATATTCGTATAATTTATATTATATATATAAATATATTAAATATATAAACAACATTTTTTTCTTAAAAATACATACGCATGTGTGTGTATTTATATATACATAATAAATATACACATTACACACATTATATTCTGTAAACAAAAACTTTTATTTTGGATGTGATTAATCTTTTGACAGCACTAATGTATATATACATACACACACACACACACACACACACATATATATATATATATATATATATATATATATATATATATATATAAGTGTGTGCACTCATTAAAAAATAGCCTTATCCATTATTTAGCAATGTCTAGATAAGGATTCATTTGTTAAAAGGTGCTGGAACTGAACTTTTTAAGGTTAAATGAATGAAATTGAGAAAGAGTACTTTCAACATTTGTTTTTTCTTTTATTAGGCTACATACTGAATGCCAATAAGTGATCTGCTTTGAATTGTGGTGATAGACTTCTGACAAATAAGAGTTTTTACCAGGGTAAGGTCTGTGAAAAATGTATCCTTGTACAAATGATTAACTTGAGCTAAATTGAATGAACTGCATGATTCCATGCAACAGATGTATCGCTTGGCCAGTTTCTCTTTTAACATGTCGTGTTATTGAAGTCTGCGTAATTTGCCCTTCGTGGCTCTATGCACACACTGTTTTCAGCATCAGAGTGGGTGGCAGAGAGAGAGTCAGTGGCTCGTGATATGCACCCTGCCACCTTGATTAAGCCATTTATTCTGGAGAGCAGCTGGCTTCTATATATTACTGACCAAAAAAAGCTCTTTCTGTCATTAATTTCTCATTCAGAAGTTTCTCTGCTGACATTAATCAGCTCAGTCTCTGTTAGATACTTCAGTTGAGACCAAAAGCAGCATTTGCCTGTTTAATTTATGCTGTTGGCAGATACTTTCATCCAAAATGACTTACAGTGCATTCAAAGTGTACGTCTTATCATGTGTTCCCTGGAAAGCAAACTCATGACCTTGGTGTTGGAACAGGAAATCAAGCTTCAGAAAGTGTAGTTTAATTAGTGGTGTTTTCTGAGGCAAACATCATACGATAGCTCATGCCAAGGTTTAGAGGTTTGAACTAACTTCTGGGCATAACTCATGCTATTTTACATAGGACTTGATTTACATATCTACTCTGTAAAAATGTTTAGAATTTCTACAGAGAAAAAAACGTTACGAAATGCTACAGTAGAAACCTGTTCATCGATTAACTCTAAAATATCTTACCAAATATGGTTTCATCGGATTACACGTAATTTTACAGTGAAACATTGTCAGTTTTATGAAGTTAAAAACCATATGATTAGCCACATACGATTAGCTTATATTACATAAAGTATAAATAATTTTGTTTCTTCTCCATTTTGTTATTAATAATGTACATTAGGGTGTTTCGTGACATATTTTGTGTTATTGCGTTATTTTAGCGTTGCGTGTTATACCCTGATGGTGTTTTGTCGTTGTATGACCCTAAAAAACATCTATATAAAAATATTGGTCATGTGTTATAGACTAGCCACTTGCTAAAAACTCTGATTCAATATGTGGCTTTCTATTTTACCACCGGTATATTATCATGGTGGTTAAAAGTACATTTTAGGGTGAAAGCAGTAACAAGTAACTTGGTGATTAACAATCCCATAATACTGGAAACATTGCCACTATATTTTTTTACAATGAATTTCTGGCTGCTGTTTTTACTGTATATTTAACAGGAGAGTTATTTTGACTCATACCAGTAAGCAACCATCCAGAAAACAATGGGTTTTGCACAGGCAAGCACCAGAAAATGTAAAAATCTTGGCATTCGGGTGCAGCCCTTTCCCTTTTTTCCCCTTTTTGTCCAGTATGGCATGCTTTATATGGTCTCCGTCTGGAAAGATGAAGGCTGAATGTGTCCTTTCTCTGGCACGGAAGTTCACAGATGACCAGGCCATCTGCAAGACCGGCTTCTTTTAATGTCAGCATAAATGTACATTTCTCACTCTCTCTCGCTCCCTCACATGCCCATGAATGCCCACACATCCTCACTTTTCATACGAGTGAAAACAGGTGCGCTCTCCTCCATCATCTCAGTCACTGTTGCCATAGCAACCCTTTCCACAGCATCAGCGTCATCCCCGCAAGCAGCAAGTGGTCCCCACCTCTGAGAAAAACTGCGGGACACTTTTCATTTTGACTCATCTTTCTGAAGAATAGACACTGGCGTTATCTTGAACCCACCTCAGGCAGAAATTTGAAGGAAGTTACGTTGTCTCTGAAATGAAAAAGAATACAATGTCTCGTTATGTTTCGCAACGGAACTTTGCATTTTGATTAGCTCTAGGCAGTTGTAAATGAAAGTGAAGAATTGTTCCAGACAATACACAAAGCCGCTTTGTTGCAGCCATTTTGAAGTGTTTGACTGCATTTTGAAGTGTGTGACTTCTCTTCTCTTCTCTTCTCTTCTCTTCTCTTCTCTTCTCTTCTCTTCTCTAGGATGCAGTAAACACCCTTGTCGATCCGTGAAGGGGCTTTTCTTACAGACTCTCAGTGTTACAGAACTTCGGGAGATGTATGGCAGTGCGCGCGCCGTCGGCCACATCGAGGGCAGCCCTGCTCGCTCCCCACGGCTGCCCCGCTCTCCTCGGTTGGGCCACCGTCGAGCCAACAGTGGCAGTTCGGGCGGCAAGACCTTATCCATGGAGAACATCCAGTCCCTCAACGCTGCCTACGCAACATCTGGCCCAATGTACTTGAGTGACCATGACGGCGTCGGATCCACAGCTACTTACCCTAAAGGCACCATGACGCTTGGTCGGGCTGCAAGTCGAGCAATGTACAGCGGTCGGGTTACAGCCATGGGCAGCACCCCTAATATCGCAACGGTGGGACTCCCGCACGCCGACCTGCTGTCTTATGGAGATCTGGGCTCGCTGTCTATGCTCCACCACCAGGGGACGCCGTCGGCCCTGCTGCGACAGGCGGTTAGGAGCAGTGGAGGTGAACTTTTGGAGCTCCAAGCGCAGCTGCGGGACATGCAGAGGGAAAACGAGCTACTTCGGAGGGAGCTGGACCTGAAGGACAGCAAGCTGGGCTCTTCCACCAACAGCATCAAGAGCTTCTGGAGCCCCGAGCTGAAGAAAGAACGCGTGATGAGGAAAGAGGAGGCAGCTCGCACATCAATCCTCAAAGAACAGATGCGAGTGACCCACGAGGAGAATCAGGTTAGGATGGTTACCTTACCTTACAGGCAGAATGACAGGGAGCTATGCTTGAGTAAAAATAAGGGTTCTTTAGAGATTATTTGCAGTAATTCTTCCAATTAAGACCAGTTTTACTGGCTTTTTGAGATGCTGTATGGTTCTTTGGAGAATAAGTTCTTGATGTTACATTATATGTTCATCAGATCACTTTATTTGTCCTAGATATCAGCCATTCACAGAGGAAAAGCCCTCCTGGGCTTTTTTGTAGCACCAATACACTGATAACATTCTAAAGAACTATAGAAATTAAAAATGTTCTCTAATAATATCAGATTATTCTGTAATACCCTTTGTGGAACCTTTATTTTTATTAAGAGTGAATTTTGCTAAGGTGTATTAATAATACATTATGGCATTTACAGATCATTTATTGTCTACTTATGGCTTTTGATAAGCTTATGATGTACACTACTGTTCAAAACAATAAACTGTATTACTGTTTCCAGAAAAATATTAACCAGCTGTTTTCAACATTGATAATAAAAAAGCACCAAATCAGCATATTAGAATGTTTTCTGAAAATTTGGCTTTTTTATTACAGAAATAAATTACATTTTAAAATATGTACAGTTATTTTAAATTTTAATTTCTGTTTTTTTTTCTGTATTCTTGATCAAAGATTGGTGAGTATAAAAGACTTATTTGAATAACATAAAAAATTGAGCTGACATCAAACTTTCGAACAGTAGCGTATGTTATTACATTATTACATATTATTTTTTTTAAAGATATAGTTCACCCGAAAATGAACATTGTGTCATTAATTACTCGTTCCAAACCCATAAGACCTGCACATGCATTTTTGTTTTCTTTGCACACAAAAAGTTTTCTCGTAGCTTCATAAAATTACATTTGAATCACTGATGTCACATGAACTATTTAAATGATTTCCTTACCTTCTTCTATGGAGGGTCAGAAAGCTCTCAGATTTCATCAAAAATATCTAAATTTGTGTTAGGAAGATGAACGAAGGTCTTACGGGTTTGGAACGACATGAGAGTGAATAATTTATGTCAGAATTTTCATTTTTGTGTGAACTATACCTTCAACCCAAAAAATGAAACTTGTTATTGTTTGCTCACCCTCATGTTAGTCAAATCCGAAGGATTTTTCTTTCGTCCGTGGAACATAAAAGTTAATGACAAAAAATTTGAAAATGTGAATTCTTACAATTTAAGAGTAGCGTGAACATTGGTCCAAATGACTCTTTTCATTCACGTCACACAGAAAGCCATACAGATTTGAAACGATGAGATGGTGAATAAATGATGACAGAGTGTTCATTTTGGGTGAACTTTCTCTTCAAGACTAGTTTATTAGCTGGCGATCAGTAAAAGTTGCCTACTTGAGGGATACGCCTTGTCTATGAATTCTTCTGTTGCCAAGGTTGCTCTTCCTGCCTCCGGTTTTGGTGTCATCTGTGGGCTGTGTTCCTTTCTTCTCCTCTGTTCTGTGTCTCACTCAACTGTGTAATCACGCTCTCACTCTTTTTTTCCACCCACACTCATGCTCTTTAAGTCTCTTCACAGCTGATTTCTTCTTTGGGTTGTCTGTCTTTTATGTGGCACTTCTGGAAAGAGGCTCTTATAATCATTAATATTTCATCATTTAATCGGATGTGGCTCTCTGTCAATGGACACGCCAAAGCCACAGATACTGAAACACATTTCAGAAAAGCCATTGTAGCATATATTTGCATACGTGTGACCGCACATGACATGAATTCTGTATTTAATCTGTCAAGTTGCTATAGAGTGCAACAGTGCCTGCCCACTTTTTCAGCAGTCTCGGTTCTGTAGATATTCTTTCCGTTCATTTTTCCCAAAGGGATTTTAAAACAGTCTTCATTACAAAAGTTACAAGCACGAACCAAGCCAACCAGCTACAAGGTTAATTAACAGATTTTAATTTGATGTCAAAAAGTATTTGAAAATGTAACAAAAAGACAAAGAGTTTGTACTTACCTGCCTTTAATGAGGGAAAGAATTCAGTTCCAAGAATAGCATGGTCGAATTAAAAATGAAGGAGAAATATAAAACTACTTCTTTAAAGAAATAAAGACCTCTCATAGCTTATTGATTAAATACCTACAAAAATGTGTGATGGTTCAAGATCACTCTCATGCATTCAACAGCTGTGGACCGGAGACATTTGTTTTCTCACAGTCTCACCTCGTCCTGTCTGTCTGTGTTTTTGAGAGTAGGGCAGTGGCCTAGTTAAATCACACTCCGTCAGCACACTGCACGAGGCCTGGAGACGAAGAAATGTCAAGGACAAATGCTTGTCTGAGAGACGTTGTTTTCCTTCATCTGATTCCTTGTCTTCTCTAACACTGTCTCTTTTTCATCCAGCTCTCTTTTTGGCTCCTCTGTGCTCACTCTGTGCTTCTTCCTCTCTCTTCCTCGTCCTATGTCCTCTCCATTCATCTTGTTCTCTGTTACCCTGTCCACCCATCCTCTCAGGCACCATATGGCATTTTCACCATATAGATGTTGTATATCGTAAATACCATATCAAGAGTCTTGCATTTGACTGAATTGCATTTCACATTGGAATTTAGCGACATTTTGTTACCAAGCGCTCATGGCAAATTCACAGTTGTGTTGTGTTTCGCATTCATCTCACTGAACTACTCTCAGTTGAGTTTAACCAGGTGCCATGCATATTTAAATGAAATCATTGCCATTCATTTAAGCACAAACAGTTCTTCTTTCTATGCAAATTAGGCTTATTGTGTTGTATTCACAAAAGTAAATTTGCCTACTGCAATTATTGGTGTGTTTTAATTAAAAGAGATGTTTGTGAACATTTTCTAGTGATCTTGGCAGCAGTTATTGATCAAATGACACCTATTTCCTGATGCACAGTGCAACCAAATGCACTTTATGCATTTTCAAGAGCCGGTCTAGACTGTGCAAACTTTGTTATGCACTGTTTTGACCATGTTTGTGCAGTTACCTGTTTTGCATAAGTCCTTTAGAGATTTGGATGCGAAAACAGCACAGATAATGCATGCAAATATATAAAAAAGCTTTGAGCAGGCAGAGTTCATTCCCCCAGATCTCGTAATGTGTCATTGCAGTGAGACTGTTTTGTTAGAAAATAAAAGTATTTTAACAAAAATAAATAGCTGGAATATGCCATTTGCTGAAACATTCCGTCTCTAGGCTGCAGAAGTTTATGTGGAGAGATAATTTCCTTGCAAATGACTAGTGAATCTTTTCAATTGCTATCACATTTTCTAGATAAAACCCCTCCAATTCAAGTTGTATGTCTGAAAGACATCAGTGGAGATGAAGACTACAGAATGCATAAATTAGCAGTCCTTGGGTGAAAATGGGTTTCTTAATGAAACTGAAGAAAGTAGGGATGATTCAAAATACGGCAGAGTGTTGCTGAAGATTCTGTCTTAGGTCTCTAGAAACTGAAGCTTGTGAGGAAGTTGACAGGTCAGTTTCTACACACAAGGCCATTTTAACATTGGAATGGCTTAGTAAAAGCCCTGGGTAAATACATTATTTGAAAATTGCAGTGAACAAGTGCCATCTAAATAACCTGAATGACCTGGAGCAAATACAGCCTGGAAGAACAGGACAAAATCACACTCATTGCTCAGGAGATTTAGTTCTCTTAAGCATAGAGGTTCCTTATTGGCATTGATGGTTCCATGGAACTTTTTCATCAAACAAAAGGTTTTTTATAATATAAGTAGTTCTTTAGATTATTAAAATGTCCTTCACAATAAGGAAAAACTGGTTCTTTTAAGGACTGTTTGCTGAAAGGTTCCTTGAGGAACCAAAAATGGTTCTTCTATGATAACATTACAAAAACCCATAGTGAGACATAGTGAGATTAATATATCTCTACTATTAAAGGTGACATATTATGAAAATCTGACTTTTTCTGTGTGTAAGTGCTATAATCGTGTCCCAGGTGCATCTACTAACCCAAGAAATGTGAAAAAGAACAACCCAGCAATTTTTTTTTTTTTGGTGAGCCTTTCTCTGCAAGCTTGTGAAAACGAGCCACTCAGGCTTCGGTTACACTAGTGCATTTTCGTTTTAAAACGTATAACTTTTGCTACGGTTGTCGTTTACACTACTCCAGTGTTTTCGACCTTCGAAAACGGAGACTTTTGAAAACATTGCAGACATAACCGACTGTTTTTGTAACTCGTGTGTGTTTTTCACATAAACTTGTGTGTATTTGACAGTTTAAGCGCAATAAGACATGAAAGACAACTTAGATGCTTTCTGTGCACATGCTTCAGATGTGTGCGCTAAGAAAACCGTATATCAGATGTTTAAACTAATATGGTTTAAAACGCATGATTTCTGCGTGATAGACATGACAATCAAAATAAAACAGATGCTTTTAGCAGAGTATCTGAGGAACGAGCTGTAAAGGCACAGCCCTATTCTGCAAAAGGGGCATGCATGACAACTGTTCTGCTTCCACTCAAAATAGGCATTTTCAAAATGATATAATAAATGATCTGTGGGGTATTTTGGGCTGAAACTTCACAGACATATTCTTTGGACACCTGAGACTTATATTACATATTGTAAAAAGGGGCATAATAGGTCCCCTTTAAATCTGAGCACAGTGTGAGACATTGTTGAGATCATTTCTGAAACTCCAGAGGAGACATATTTGAGATTATCAGTTGTTTCTCAAAAGAAAAATGTAAGAAGCAGCATGTTCTGATTATTTCATGGCTCTGTATTAAAAGAGAAAACGACCTTGCATTTAGTTTGCATAAATATAAAATTATTGCAAGCTCACTATTGAGGAGCAGATGTGTGGCGTAGAATGCAATCATGGTTAAAATGCAGGGGATACTGGAACAGAGACACTGAAATACACAAATGAGATTGGATATGCAAGTTAGACAGGCTTATGCTCAGCCAATCTGTGAAAGTGTGTGTGTGTGTGTGTGTGTGTCTCATTTCTCCTTTGCGTGATACTGTCCCTTCTTCTGAGTCCTCAAGGTTAACTCAGGATGGTGTCACCACAGCTCCTAGCAAACACCTGTGCGTGTGTGTGTGTGTGTGTGTGTGTGTGTGTATGTGTGTGTGTGTTCGTGCAGCGCCCAGAAAATGGGAAAGGACATTAGCAGAGCTGTAGGTACATATCCAGTGACAGTGCTACCGTGACACAGTTAGTGCCCTGTGGTGTAAAGTAACAAGATTAGACATGCAAGAGGTTTCTTATGAAGCCCTTGGAGTTAAGATTATGTGATCAGACATTATATGCATGTTATTATGTATTTGTTTATCTGTTCATTTGAATATAAATGCTGCAAATCACTCATAAAATGTGTATTTTAAATGCAATGTAGGACAAGTACATAAATGTACATTTAAAATGACTCATGGTGAGGTTTTTCAAAGAGGCTTTATGAACAAAATATGCAAACAAAAACGATCCAAGAGAAGCACAGTACCCAGAAAGAGATATGAAAATGTAGGTACAAATAAAATGGTTTGCATCAGCTTAACCATAAACATAAAATGTCTCTACCTGACAGATATCATTACAGTAATTCTACTATTTTATTCGTTTTGCTAATCAGTGTATAGTGTATAAGCAATGTATGCATCTATATTATCTCATGATTGTTATTTTCTGTTTATATTTTTATATTAATATAGATTTTAAAATATATTTACATAAATATTTAGTTTTATTTATTTGTAATATTTTATATAATATAATATTTTATAAAATTTTGATAGTTTATATTTATATTCATTTTTACATTTTTAATCTAAACATTTATGTTGTTCAAAATATGTTAAAAATACATTTTGCATTCACATATAAGTGTATTTTAAGACTGACAAAGCATTTTTTGTTGCCCTTTAAAGTGCATATTTTAGCATTTGAAGGTTTATTCAAAATATATTTTCAATTTGAAATTATTTATATTTCCTTAACCAGCATCATATATTTAGCATAAATTATAAATTTACTTTACAAAATGCTTTTCTGACCCTCGAAGTGCATATTGTAATATATTTTAGCATTTAAAAGTTTAAACAAAATATACTTAAAATATATACATATATTTTCTTAATCAACCTTTTTTCATCATATATTTACCATACAATTTAAATGTTTTTGAAATTCCTTTTTTCCCCCTTTAAGTACATATTGTAATATATTTCAGCATTTGAAATTTTAAACAAAATATATTTTTAATTTGAAAAATAGATTTACTTAACCAACATTGACTTTTCCTCATACAGTTAGCATAGATTTTAAATGTATTTAAATTTCTTCCCCTTGGAGTACACATTGCAATATATTCTGGCATTTTAAGGTTTAAACAAAGCATATTTTCAATTTAAAAATATACATTTCCTTAACCAACACTGTTTTTTCATCATAAAAATTTAGCATACATTTTAAATTTATTCTGGAAAAAGCTCTACAATAACACTACAATAAATAAATACATTGTAAACTTGTTTGAAATCCATCCAACCTTTTTCTGGCAAGAAAGAGAGTAGTAGTGAGCAACAGCCACTGAAATTGCAAGAGCAAAGATTTTAAGAAGATAAAAATCTTTAAGAAAATCGTTTTTTTAATTATTCTGTACAAATCAGTGCTAAGCAATTTCAAGAATTTCCTTAGTATTATTTGCTGACCTTCAGTCTTATAGTGTACACTAGGCCTGGTCCATCCATGTCCTCCAGCACGTCTGGACCTCAATGACACTTGTGCATGTACTGAAGATACCGGCTTCACAAAGGAGACACGGCATGCTGGATTATACAGCAGCGGTCACCAGACACAATTAGTGTAAGGCGCACGCACGTCATCACATGCTGTTAGCAGTGCTTCATTTTCACACCCCTCCTCGTGGCCACATGTTCCCGCTGTGATTCTGGAGGTGGGCAGGCGAAAGGTGGGCCGCGGTGTTGCTGATCAGGGAAGGATCCTTCGTCACAGGGTATCACTTGGGATGCTCAGAATGCCATATGAAGCATACTGTGCATAGTAAGTATACCATGCCCAGTATGCCGATTTTATGAATGAAATACTCTTGACATACTACATTTGCCAAAATGTGCAGTATGCAAATAGAGCACCGAATATGGGATGCTGCATCCCACAATGCAATGCGCTCAAGTTGACTTTTCCATTGCCAGAGTGATAAAGTCATTATTTACAGTAGACAGAATTGGATAAAAAATCGAATTATTTCAAAGCTGATAAGTAGACGCAGCTCGCTGAATTAAACATGCATCATAGTGAGGTCTTGTGACAACAAACCGATTAGAATGTTTATTTTGCATAAAACCTACCGTTTCACATGCTATTTACAAGAAAGATTAGGCAGTAAATTATATGGCATCATACTTAAAAAAAGGCTTGAACCAGATTACATTGGTTTGCTGCTTTTAGTTGGTCTCCAACCTAGTCAGACTGGTTTGTTTTCTGGTTTAAAAGGGTTTTGGCCATTTTTAGATGGTCAAGCTGTGGCTAAAATCGGAAAAGCATTCTACTCTTACTATTCTTCCCATATACAGTATGGCAGAAATACTGAGACTAGTATAGTGTACTATTCTGAATTCAGAGAGCTAAAACCAGCTTAGACCAGCTTAGACCAGCAAACCATCTTAGACTGGTTTAGGCTATTATTCCATTTAAAACATAATTTTGATTCAGTCCACTCAGAGTTGTGTAGAGTACATATACACTAGTGTTCAAAAATTTTTTATGCTTTTGAAAGACGTCTCTTCTGCTAACCAAGGCTGCATTTATATGACCAAAAACACAGTAAAACAGGATATTGTGAAATACTGATACAATTTATAACTGTTTTTTAACTTTTTTTCATTTCATGTCACATGATCCTGCAGAAATCATTCTATCAATGTTAGATCAATGTTTGATGAACGTTATCAAATATTAATAACGTTTTATTTCAGAATTATTTGCTGAGCCTAAAGTTAAAAACCAGCATTTATTTGAAACTGAAATCTTTTATAACAATATAAATGTTCCTACTGTCACTTTGGATTAATTTAATGCATCTTTCCTAAATAAAATAATTTATTTAAAAAATCTTACCTACCCCAGTTTTTTTTTTAAAATGGGTAGTGTAAATACAGGGCAGGAGATGCAATGCTTGATGCTCTTTTTTGATGCTCTTTAAGAAGAATTGTACTTTGCATGAATAAAATTCATCTGAAAAGGGTTGTAATAATGTTGGTTGTGACCTTCCATTAAGTCTGCTAAATCCTTTTGGTCAGTGGATCGAGAAAAGGTATTGATGTAAATAGACTAGCAACCTCTTGATCTTAGTCTAGTTCTTCTAAAACAGTCCTCTCGTCTTAGATTGATAGTTTCTGTGCTGTTAATAGCTGGGCTTTGATGAATGATGATTGGGTACATCCGTTGGGTGGCTTGTGCTTGGTGCTAATGGCTCTTTTGTAGCTCAGGACTCAGAGGTGAGGTGAACGGATGAGTGAGAATGTCCTCAGGTGTTATGGGCTAGTTTAGCTCAAGTGTGGTTGGTTATTTTTGAGGTCTTTCTCTCTCTCTTTCTCTCTCTCTCTCTGTCTCCTCCTCTGTTTCTCTGACTCCTTTTTCTGCTTTCTCAATTTCTCGGCCCCGCGGGTGCCTGAAAGAAAGCCAATACAAAAAGGATTAGTGGGGGCTGACTTGTTTTTGATTTGTACAGTAACAAGATTTGATGGCCTGTGTTTAAACACGACGGTATCGAGGAGAATAATGATCCACACAGCATGTTTCAGCATGACTGAGAAAGCTAATGGAAAGACCAGATTAGATCATGAATTTAATGCTTAAAATTAATAAACCGTGCTCACTTTCAGTCACCACTTTTCTGTTGTCATCTAGCATCTCAGAACCACATCTCACGGTACCGCAGAGTGATTATAGTTTTCATTAATATTGTGAATCAGTTTTTGATCAGCTTTCATTTTAATTTTAGTTGAGTTATTTAAGTTTTAGTTATATATAAATATTCTCTATTTTCACTTTAAAGGGTTAGTTCACGCAAAAATGAAAATTCTGTCATTAATTACTCACCCTCATGTTGTTCCAAACCTGTAAGACCTGCGTTCATCTTTGGAACACAAATTAAGATATTTTTGATGAAATCCGAGAGCTTTCTGACCCTCAGTAGACAGCAAGAATACGACCGTGTTCAAGGCCCAGAAAGGTAGTAAGGACATCATTAAAATAGTCCATTACATCAGTGATTCACCTGTAATTTTATGAAGTTACGAGAATACTTTGAGTGTGCAAAGAAAACAAAAAAAATTACTTTATTCAACAATTTCTTCTCTTCCGTGTCAGTCTTCAATGCACGTTCACTCCCTTTTTTCTTTGAGCACAAAAAGTATTCTTGTAGATCCGTAACATTACAGTTGAACCACTGATGGCTACTGTTTTAACAATGTCCTTACTACCTTTCTGGGCCTTAAACGTGTCAGTTGTGTTGCTGTCTATGCAGGGTCAGAGAGCTCTCGGATTTCATTAAAAATATCTTAACTTGTGCTCCGAAGATAAACAGGTCTTACAGGTTTGAAACAACATGAGGGTGAGTAATTAATGACAAAGTTTTCATTTTTGGGTGAACCAATTATTTAATTTTTATTCATTTTAGTAATTTTGTTGTGTGTTTTTATGTTTTTACTAGTTTAAAATTTCTTAAATGTCTGTATAGTCTTAAATGTCTATATAGTTTATAATTGTCTATATAGTTTACATTTTATTTCAGGTTGTTATTTTATTACATCAAGTCAAAAATGAAAAATGTTGCAACTAGCTGAAATAAATAAAATTGAATTGTAGTTAAAGCTTGTTTTATTTAAAGTAATAACCTGTTTTTATGGTTTCAGTTTTAGTTTACTATAATAACCCTGCACAGAGTGTATTTTCAGGCTTGCATGATGCTATCTTGTACAATTTAGTCCATTTTGTAGTAATTAGAATCTAACCTGACATTCTGTGCTGTTATAAATCATCTAGGGTGTAATCTAATGCTATACAACCAGAATATTAGCATTTAAATGAACATGCTCATTTCATCCACAGTGCTAGCGTGGGCATGTGCTGTAATTGACACATGACTCTCCACAGAGCTAGTTTTGGCATCTGATCCAGAGGTTTGTGGAAGCTTACGGCTCGCATGAGTTTTTTCTTCTAGACTACAGTAAGCTTTTTCTTCAAGTGTGATTGAGCATCTTAAAGCAGGTACAAAAAAACAGCTGAATATATAAGTGAATCTCTGTCTACATTGGCAGAAGAACAATCAGAGGAAAGACAAAACTCTCTAAAACTGCTGGTCAAAATTGTGTTTCATTAACCGATTTCAAAACCTGCAGTAAAACATTGATCTCATAAATTTTGCTTTATTTCAAATGATCCTGAAAAGGTGCCTCCCTAAAGGAGTAAAAAGGCATGTCTCCCATTCCTGTGGTGATATATTTGCAATTTCTCCCATTTTTCTGTGAGAGATCTGTCTCTTTGTACTGTTTCTGGCATGACTAAGCCAAAAGAAGGGAATCATGGGTAGTAGCGAGGCCTCTGTTCCCTGTTGTCACGGCCAACAAAGTAATGATCTTCGATCGCATTCTTTCCCTGTTCAAACTAATTGCTAAAAACTAAATCCAAGGCAGAGACACTGATTCTTTAATCAGTGATTTTTTGCATGCATTCCTCACTATTACCAGTCTAGAGCGGCGGAGGAAACTAAATAGGGATGGATGGATTGGTGAAAAGCACATTTGCGAGGGGAAGTAGTGGCCGGAGGGAATTAGAAGACAGATTAGCAAAACAATGCTCTGTGATGGACGAGTGAAGAATTGAAAGCGAGAAGAAATGCACTTTTCTAGCCACTGATTTTTGTGAATAACGAGACTATAAATAAATGTGTGTGTGTGTGTGTGTGTGTGTGTGTGTGTGTGGTGGGTGATTGTGGGGAAGAACATTAACTACAGTTGCTCTGGCACAGATTGTGCTTATTGATCTTTAGCATGTACTGCTGAGCAATGGTGTGTGTGTGTGTGTGTGTGTGTGTGTGTGTGTGTGTGTGTGTGTGTGTGTGTGTGTGTGTGTGTGTGTGTGTGTGTGTGTTGAGTGTGTGAGCGTTTGTTGTGTCCTAGCATGCAGCAGTGATAATCCCTGAGGTGTTTAGTGGTTTTGGCTAAATATGTCTAATATGAAATATTTCTTCTCTTTTTCTTTTTTCACTGCCTTTTCATTGTGGTCCAGTCACAAATTTTTTAAAAATTACTTTTTCAGCTGTTTCCTTTTTCATTGTGGTCTAGTCACAAAATGTATCATTATTTATTTATTTTAATTAATTTTTTTTTCCATATCTTTTTCATTGTGGTCCAGTAAAAATATCAGTTTATTTATTATTTTTAATTAATATTTCAGCTGTTTTTCTTTTTGATTCCCTTTTCATCATGATCCAGGCACAAATTTATCACTGTTTATTTATTTTTATTGATATTTACAGAATTTTTTTTCACTCACATTTCATTGTGGTTGAGTACCAAATTTATTTATTTATTTATTTTCATAAAAGTATTTATTTTACTTTTATTAATATTTTTTTCACTTCCTTTTCATTGTTGTCCAGTCACAAATTCATTCATTCATTCATTCATTCATTCATTCATTCATTCGTTCATTCATTCATTCATTCATTTTCTTTCTTTCTTTCTTTCTTTCTTTCTTTCTTTCTTTCTTTCTTTCTTTCTTTTTCTTTCTTTCTTTCTTTCTTTCTTTCTTTCTTTCTTTCTTTCTTTCTTTCTTTCTTCTCTTTTTCACTGCCTTTTAATTAGATGCAGTCACATATTTATCAGTATTTATTTATTTATCCTGTCCCTGTGGATGATTTACATTTAGTTTCACGTGAGCAAGAAATCAAAATAAATACTTTTACTCTCATAATATGCATTACTTGTCTTATTGTAAATGATTTCATGCATTTTCCCCTCAAAATGAGTTATTTTATTGTCACTATAGCCCTGTCACAGCATGAACAGATTAACATATGAGCTTGTACACTTACATATTAAGCTCATGATCCATTACATTGAATTAAGTATGCTGGTTAGCTAATCATAACAGGGATTAAAGGTACAGTAGCACAAAAATGTGTAACACATGTCTGAATGTGTAATTCTATTCAGGGAGATTGGAAAATAGTCATGTACAACTTTCTGATTTATAACATCTTGACTAACAATATAGGTAGACTTTTGTGGAAAAATGCTACAAAATTGATTGCTTTAATACTATTATTTATATCCCAACTGTTGTTTTGGCTTTCAGAGCTGCAGTAATATTTACTGTGGTGCTTGACAGCCAAAGCCAAATATTTCCAAATTTGGACTGAGCTGATGGATGTTGTGCAGAAAGATGAAGCATCTGTCATGGGGGTGGATGTGAAGGTGTGTGTGTGTGTGTGTGTGTGTGTGTGTGTGTGTGTGTGCGTGCGTGCATACAGTGTATGTCAGCTGTTGTATTAAGATCTGTGTTCCTGAAATTTGCTCTGGCTAGCAAGCAAAGATTTGAACATTCAGCTTGATTGTTCACTTCTCGAAACCAAGAGCGCATTACAGTTTTTAATATGAATGACTGAAAACCATCGTAAAACCATTTGTACATAAAACCATTTTATGTAAATTGCCGGATTCAGTTCAATACAATGGTTTTGTGGATTTGTTAAGATAGAAATTTGTTCTGTTTGTGTTTTATGAATGAGGCCTGTAGTGTTTGATTCATAAAAATGCAAAATTAGCTCAGTATAACTAGCCAGCATAATCCAATTATTGTTCTTTAGATGGCTATTCCTTTGGATGTTATTTATTCACATTTCTTGTGTACTACTATCTCTAGTACTACTAAATAATACTACGGTAAAGTGTTCCTTTTATATATATATATTTTTTTAGGCTATATTTTTATTTACGCCACTGTTTAGAAGTTTGGGATCAGTAAGTCTTTTATGCTCGCCAAGGCTGCATTTATTTGATCAAAAATATAGTTAAAACAGTAATATTGTGAAATACTATGCCAAATAAAAATAACCGTTTTCTTTTAGAATATATTTAAAAAAGTAATTTATTGCTGTGGTGCAAAGCTGAGTTTTCAGCATCATTACTCCAGTCTTCAGTGTCACATGATCTTTCAGAAATCATTCTAATTTGCTGATTTGAGAAACATTTCTCATTATTATTATTAATGTTAAAACTGCTTAATATTTTTGTAGAAATTATGATACAGTTTTTCAGGATCCTTTGATGAATAGAAAAATCAAAAGAACAGCATTTAATGGAAATTGAAATCTTTTGTACTGTGGCACTATAATGACACCATGTCCAAAACACATGCAACATTTAAATTTTTTAAATGCATTTTTTCTCTTTTAGATGTTTAAACACAGCATAAAGATTCAATACGCAGAGAAATTAAATTTGTCGACAGAATGACAAATTGACTGAAAAATTGTTTTTCTCTTGGATGCATGATGCTGAAACATTTGTGATAATAATGGGGGGTAATGAGTAATGAGAGGGAGAGGAAGTGATGCGGGCTTCCTCAGGGATGCTTTGGAATATTCCTGCTGCCAGCTCTCCTCCGTGCGATGCCCCCCCCCCCCATCATGCGCTGCCGTATGGGATACATATTCGTGGCTGCCTATGCTTCAGTGCGTCTGAGAGCTCCTCACACACACACAACATGAAAGTTGAACACTTCTGAATGACTCAGCTAACTCTACTCCAACCTCATGCTCTTAAAGAGACAGTTCACCCAAGAATTAAATTTCTGTTATTGTTCCAAGGGAGACATGAAGGTTAGTGAATGATGACAGAATTTTTATTTTTTGGTGAGTGGTCCCTTTAAATGGACGGGAACAGCAACCCCATACATCTCCGGTCGTAAGGAATGGAGTTTATTCTGGCCGCCGTTTTGCAACCCAGGGGATTGTGGCTCTTTGCAAACTGTTGTAATTATGCAAATGGAATAATTGGACCCTTTCCTTGAATTCTTTGCCAGCCAAGACAGATTATTGATCGGAGATGGAAAGAGAAGGAGGAGAGGATAAGGAATTGGGAAGGAGACAGATAGACAGAAGAGAAAGAGAGACAAATGTCCTGCATCCTCAATAAACTTCCTGTCCTGAAGGAAACACGATCTATGCTGGGAAGAGTGAAAACAACAGAAATAGAGCTGTAGAAATAGAGAGTTTATTTGGTCGACAAATTTAATTAGCCAAAGTCTCATCTCCTCTGTTTTCAAGTGTGCCGTTCATATCTACACGTGCATCCGTAGCATTTATCTGTGATAAACGAGTGCACGTGTTTGATTTTATGTGTGTTTGCTTGCAGTCGTGCGTGAATGTGTGTGTCTTTTTAAGGAGTCTGAATTAATTTGCTAATGTGCCTGCGGTTAACGCAGACGATTCCCTACAGCTGCATTCGATTCTTTTAGAGGTAATGAGCGCAGACGGCACGCAGTATCAGCACTGAGTCATAAAAGCCAATTAGTTATTTTTAAAGACAGAATATTGGCACTGTAGTTACATTTATAAGGATGAGTGAATCTCACAAAACCTGCCAAGACCACACCCAGGTCATATTTGACACCTAAATCAAAATAAAGAAATAAGAAATTCTATTTTTGCTTAAATACTGTGGGGCATTTTTTAGATCATTCAAACTCAAACATGAAAATTATGCATTGCTGTAATTAGAATTTTGGAGCTAAACATAACTTTATGTATATATATATATATAGAGAGAGAGAGAGAGAGAGAGAGAGAGAGAGAGAGGAAAGAAGGAAGGCAGTGCCTCCTCAAAATATTCGATGAGTACAAATATTATTTGTAGTAAATATTTGTAGTACAAAAATAAAACAATGCAAATATTACAAAATATAACATTAAAAAGTGTATAAATCACTCGTTTTTCTAAAGAAACAATGTGACACCAGCAGGTAAAATTACAGCGGGAGTCGGCGTCTGTTGTGACTCCCCTGAGCCCATTGAGTTTTAACAGAACCCCTAAAGCCTGTGGTGTGTTTGGTGGGGGGTATTTGAGAATGAATGGGGGAAAGTCAAGTGAGAGGAGGCAATGCCTCAATCATGATATGATTGGATGTGACTGGTTATGATCTACTGTGATTGGTTCATGCGATAAATCTCACCTCTTGTGTTCATGCGCGTTCACAAATCAGTCTGATTGAACAATATGATGGCGTTAATAGGAAGACTAATTAAAAAAAGTACAACTCACGCACATAGATATAACTACCTTTTTATGTCATGAGAAGACTTAAAATGGCATTAAAACATGATCTGTGAGAGTTTTTAGTGAGTAATCAGCTTGGTGAAATTTGAAGTAAATCTGTGGCCAATATTTACCGACCTTTGATGATTGATGATCCGAAAAAGAAAAAAAAAAACAGTTCAAAGTTCACTATTAAAAAGAAAAGCTGAACATAAGTTTATGAATAAAATATATTTAAATTGTTACTGCCTTGAGTTATTATTTTGGAATAAATGTAAAATGCTTAAAAACATTAATTTGGTGAGATTCATACTTGGCTTTAATAAACAGAATATTGATTTTTTTTTTTCTGATAGTGGAAGTAATGTTTATTTAACCATGAAAATGTGACTGGGATGTGAATTTACATTTGATTAAAAAAAAATTTGTGGACTTTGTATTTTCATTTCAAAACACCACCATATGCATGCCTGTATGTGTGCATTATGTATGCATTATCAAATATCAAACATACTAAAATGATGTTGTTTTAGCAGTTTGCATGAGTCCTCTGTGTTTATAGTGTATGTTTGTCTCTGTGTGAAGGGAATGTGTAATGGCAGAAGTGTACCAGCCCAAAACGGCATTTCTTACATAAGACTGAGTGCCCGTTGATCTGGAACTAAGGCAGGCTGGCATAAGCCAGCTCACACTTCACTCCTGTGTCTGAAACAGCACTTCCCTTCCCTCTGCTGGTCAAAGGAAGGCATTACAAAGCCACAACACAAATAAATCACAGCACATTTATCCTGTTTAATAACCGACATCTTTCCAGAATGATCATTCACATTAGCTTTATGACTTCCTCTGGTCTTTAATTGTATTTTCCATTCTCTTATGGTTTTTCCATTAGCAATGTGTTTGTATGCAGTGTCCTGAATGTAAAATGCCTCATTATTCTTTGTAATTGAATCCTTTGAATAATGCTATCAGTTTGTTTTTTTTGTGTGTCATTGCTTAGTCCATCTCCTTCTGCACTCACTCTGCTGTTTCATTGTTTCTGTTTTGTTGCACTCCACAATCATGCAGCACCTGTTGGACGCCAGGAGAACAAAGGTTTGTTGTCATGTTCGCCACCGTTAACGTGTGCAGAACATGGTACCGCACGCTTGGCGTGAATTGTGTCCCTGATTTTTAAACAAAACCAGACTGTACCTTAAACCTGATCCCTGGATTCAGATCTCATGGGTTTCTTTGAGTGTTGTTCTTATCTACTAGGGATGCACAATAACGGTGACCAGTCTCAGCCAATATTAGGATTTTTACTTGTGTTGGTCTTATTAGGCCAATATTGGAAGCAGATTTTATTTTATTTTATTTTGATTATTTTATTTTATTCTATTTTATTTATTATTTTTTTATTTAAGTTTACATTTTAATTTCTAGGTTTCAACCAGATTTCAATTACCATTTTCAATGGGACATGATATTACAATGTTTTTGATGAAGAGTAGGGTTATGTTTGTATTATTCTAAACTATTATAGCATTTAGCAATATATAAATTATTGAATTAATATATGAAATAATTATAAATTATTTTCACTTTTAAAGTTTAGTTTAAGTTTTAGCTTAAAAATCATGTTATTTTTACTTTTGTTTTTAAGAAATATTTTCATTTAGATTTAATTTATTCAGTTTTTTTCAATTTTAGTTTGAGTAAGTTTAGCTCTTAAACATATTTTATTTCAGTTTGTTGCCAATGTAACATTTAAACTTTTTGTTTAATTTTTTAATCTAATATTTTAAGTTTAATTCAAATTAACTAAAATGATTTTAATAGTTTATTTTACAATACAAGGTAGCTTCATTCATTTTTCTGTAACCTGCTTTGAAACAATATGTGTTGTAAAAAGTGGTATACAAATAAATGTAATTTTAATTGATTGAATTTGGAAAAAAATAAAAATAAATAAATAAAACAGGTGAAATTTTTATATCAGTGCATCCCTACAAGCTTGATCTGAGACCATTGCTATTTTAATGATCACTTTTAAATGGATCAGATCATTATATAAGGACAGCCTCAATAAGGAACATTTTCCCTCATCTTCTCCTCCATGTTCCTTCAAGATAAGCTAAGGCGGGGTATAGCCGGGCCTTAAATAGCTGGTTCTTTTACTAAAATCCTGACCAAAAGCATGCTTGTGATCCTCGTCTGAACCTGTTCTTGTGTCAGAATTGTGTGTTCTGTTTGTTATAGCGCAAGGATGTGTAATGATCTAAATTTCCTGGATTATATGATCCAGTTCTGGGCCCATATACTCTCTCATTCTGCCGAAGGCGCCACATGTGCCACGTAGACCCGAAAACCCCATTATCTTGTGACTATTTCTAGCACAGTTTTTTTGCCATTAACCTTATTTAAGGAGTTATTAGTTAGTGTTTTCTCAAGAGAAACCTTATCCTTTCCTGTTTCCTCTCCTAGAATAGACCTCACTGTGGTTTTCCCGCCATATCCTTCATTTGGATTCCTTTACTAAGTTATATATCCAGATATTGCTAAATTGGTCAGTTTAGCTATTAAAGATTAACCTTTTAATTTTGATCTCACTCATAATTAGCAGTCAAATGGAAAATACAAGTCATTGTGAATTATGAATGCAAAATTGAACCAGTTAATTTGTAATCTGTACTCAAACCAGGTACATCGCAGCAGTGTTATAGGCTATCAATTCTAGCCCTGCCCACAGTGAAATTTCATTGGTCCAAATCAGTGCTGTTTTAGTATTAGCCTATGTATATATATATATATATATATATATATATAGTATAATAGTATTTATTAATATGTTTAATTAGCTTTTATTTTAAAAGTTTTCATTTTAATTTTAGTTAAAGTTGAGCAATTTTGTTATGTGCTGTTGTTATGTTTATTAGTTTTTTCTTTATTAATTTTTATTTCAATTTTAGCTTGTAATTTTAGTACTTTTAGTTGACAAGGCAACATTTATAATTTTCATTTTTTTGAGTTAAAATTTTTAATCTGACATTTATATTTAATTTTATTACTTTATTTAAATTACCAAAACAGTTTTTAATAGTTTTAGTTGAAGTTTTAGTAATTTTGTCATGTGCTTTGTCCGGTTCATTAGTTTTGTTTTATTTAATTAATTTCAGCTTAAGTTTTAGTATTTTTAGTACTTCAGCTTAAACTTATTTCATTTGTCAAGGCAAAATTTCCAAATTTTCATTTTTTAAATTCAAATTTTTAATCCAATGTTTATATTTCATTTTATAACAGCTTTATTTCAAATAAAATCAAATAAATAAATACTGTAGTGTAGTTTTAGTTAACAACAACTTTTTCCAACATCAATTACATTCTGATTGGCTTTTGTCACTTTTCAGATTTTGAACTTTCCCAAAGGACAGAAAAATTGCTTGATGCTGGAAACTAGTTGCCCCACACCTGGTTAGGACGCAGTGTAATATGTCTATACATCGCAGTGAGGTCTATATAACCTTTTTTTTTCCAAATCTAACCTAAAATTTCTGATATCAAAAGATGGGTTTCTGAATGGGTCTGGTTGAGGATACCTTCTGATTATTGTCTACATGAGGATCCCAGTGCCTGTTATGTTAATTTCTGCTTTTATTTCCTTCTCCAGCACCTCCAGTTGACCATCCAGGCCCTGCAGGATGAGTTGAGGACTCAACGCGATCTCAACCATCTTCTCCAGCAGGAGAGCGGGTCGCGGGCCGGTGGTGGCGAGCACTTCACCACCATCGAGCTAACCGAAGAGAACTTCCGTCGGCTCCAAGCCGAACACGATCGTCAGGCCAAAGAGCTCTTCCTCTTGAGGAAGACACTGGAAGAGATGGAGCTGAGGATTGAGACGCAGAAGCAGACGCTAGGAGCCAGAGACGAGTCCATAAAGAAGCTGTTGGAGATGCTGCAGAGTAAAGGACTTCCCCCAGCCTCAGGAAGAGTGTCAGATGAGGAAGAGCAAGAGCGAGCCAGGCGTATTGCAGAGGCTGAAGCTCAGCTGGGACACCTAGAGGTGATATTAGACCAGAAGGAGAAGGAAAACATCCATCTGAGAGAGGTATCAGGGTCTACTCAAACTTTTGGCTGAAAGTGGAGCATGCATGTCACTTAAAGATGGACTTAAGTAATGGATGTAAACTTGCAAAAGGAATTGCAAAAATACATGAAAATGTTTCACATTCAAAGCAGATTTTCAGAGCAGAGAAATATAGTAATTCAGGAACAATCTCCATGGAGCAATCTGAGGTTAAGTGGTTTGCCATCGTAATAGTCAGATAGATAGTCATATGGAACTAAGGCAATAACAGCATATGGTCTCTGAGTCATCTAAACCCAAGAGAAAAACATGAGGAGATCCATGCCAGCGCAGCTGCAACCACACAGCTAATTCATGCTGAGCTCAAAGAGAATAAAATGAAACAATAAAAATGTCCAAAAGTGAAAAAGATTAGAATGCAGATTGAAAATATGAGTTTTATAAATAAGACATGTTAACGGATTGACATAATTGCTCACTGATGTTTTGGGTTGGTTTAAGGTTAGGGCTACATAATGGATTTCAACTTCACATTATAACAAGTTGTTATAAACAAGAACACATTTATTCTAAAGTGTATAGCTCAATTTTTGTGTTATGTGTTTGTCATTTTGTTGATTATAATCTTTGTTTTTCTTTAGGAGCTTCATCGGAGAAACCAGCTTCACCCAGACCCTGGAAAAACTAAAGCTCTTCAGACCATCATAGAGATGAAGGTAACCATCTATGAATGCTTCTTATATATATACTATACACTACTGTTCATAAGTTTAAGTCCAGTAAGTTTTTTTTTTTTAAATAATGAATTTAAGAATGCAATTAATTGCTCAAAAGTGACAGTAAAGGCATTTACAGTCAAACCAAAAATTATTCAGAGACCGGATATATTTTGGTTTTTTTTACTAGTGTGTGCAGAACACTATCACTCTAAAAAAATGGTGCTATATAGCACTAAAAGTGGTTCTTGGCTCATAATCATAGGGGAACCACTTTTGGTGCTATATACCTTTGTCAAATGGTGCTATGTAGAACCATAAGAGGTGCCATATTGCATTGTATTTCTTCAACAAAAATGGTGCTAAGCAGCACCAACAGTGGTTCTTTGGCTCGTAAAGAACCTTTAAAGGGACTTAACAGGTTCTTTGTACGGCAGTGGTGCTATATAGCACCTTAATCACCCCAAAGAACCGCTGAAGAACCATACAGGAGCTTAACAGGTTCTGTATATGGTAGCGGTGCTATATAGCCCCTCAGTCATGCCAAAGAACCGCTGAAGAACCACTGAAGCACCAAGATTTGGTGCTATACAGCACCAAAAGTGGTTCCCCTATGATTACGAGCCAAAGAACCACTTTTAGTGCTATATAGCACCATTTTTTTTAGAGTGATAGTTCATGCAGGTGATGAAAGCAAAATAAAGTGAACTGTGACATGTTATACATAAAAATTCTTCATACAGTGGACTGCCAGTAAAGTAGATAAAAATTTGGGACCAAAAATTATTTAGACACTTTGACCTGACCATATTTTGCTAAAGTGTTTTTCTTTAATTGCTAATGCGAACTTTTACACCACAGACTGAACAGAATTAAGCATTGCTTGGTAATTGGTTGACCTAAATTGGTGTTATCTAATTGTGTACTTAAATTTAACAGCTGACAGCTATTCAACCTAAATTCATTACATACCTTTCTATCAAAGTTATCTGACATTATCAAGTTGAATATGTTCTGACACAGTTTAACTCTGAGTCATAATTTATTACCATTTTCTAAACTATAGCGAATTAACTGTGATAATGTGAGAAATGTTGAAAGTGTCTGAATAAATTTTGGTTTGACTGTATAATGTTACAAAAGTTTTCTCTTTCAAGAAAATGCTGTTAATGTACTGCATCATGGTTTCCTAAAAATATTAAGCAGCTTTTTTAACGTTGCTAGTAAGAAAAGTTTCTTGAGCAGCAGATTAGAATATTAGAATGATTTCTGAAGGATCATGTGACGCTGAAGACTAGATTTATGGATGTTTGCCATCACAGGAATAAATTACATTTTAAAGTGTAATGACTGTATTTTATTGTATTTTTGACCAAATAAATGCAGCCTCGGTGAGCATGAAAGACCTGTTTAACAAATAATTAGTATTGTCATTAGAGAGAGTAATTGTATTTGGCACGCTCTGGTTAAACAATAGGCTGAAAAGGCAAACAGAAATGGTCGAGAAAGACAAGAGAAATTTCTGATGGCAAAGCCACTGCAGCATGCTGCTTAATGGCTGAATGAAACAGTAAGTGGGTTTGTGTGCTCACAGGCAGAGCAACTCCTGCCAGAAGAAGCATTACACACCGCTCTAAAAATAAAGCATGACCTCATGCAAAGCACGCACACACCCCTCGGGTCCACTCTGATTGGAGCTAAATATTACCCAGAATTCACCACTGCATCCATGTGACACGAAAAGCAAAGTGATAGACTCCTGTTCAAAGTGCAACTTTGCTAATTCGATTGAAGCGTTTTCCTCGAACCGAAAACCGCAAAAGCCGCTCCACCTGTACTTGTTTCCATTGCTCTTTTAACCTTTAGCATCACTGGTAGTGTTCTCTCGCCCTATTGGCTGAGCAGGGATGCGATTCTGGTGCCATGGGAACAGGTGGAGTTGTTTACAACACATAGAGCACGAATGCAGGCGTGGGAGAGGATGACAGAAAAGAGAGCGATGTGATCTGTTTGCTTATGTTCTGAAGAAGGATATCATCTTTCATAGCGGCACAAGGTATAATATTACATTGCATTTAAATAATGAAGGATTTAGGGTTCAGAGCCTTCAAAATATTGACGATAAGCCTCACGCTTTGCCTAAGGAATTGACTCTCTGTGTGCAATATGCGGGAAAAGGGATGTTGGTTTTCAAAGGCCTCGTGTGAAAATGGTGCCTATTGATGTCTGTGAAAACAAAAAAGATGAGAGAGAGAGAGAGTGAGAAAGAGAGAGAGAGAGAGAGAGAGCGGACAGGAAGGGCGGGTTACCGGAGAGAGCATGCGAGAAGGAACAGCAAACGTTCTCTCATGTCTGAATGGGAGATGGACCATAGCTAATGCCAAAGACGTTGTATTATTTATTTAAAAAGCCGAAGGAGCTGCAACACTGCAACTCTGTCTCGCAGTCCAAAGAGGCACACGCACAGCTCGCTTTCCCAGAGCGGCTCTCTCCACCCAGGCTGGATGTGCGCTCACTACTACCAAATGGTGATTACATGCTGATCCATTAGCATGAGAGAGACAGATTCTGCTTTGGCTGTGCAGCAGTACTGCAGCTACTCACTGGCGATGCTGCAAGACGTTAGAGTTTCGCATATCTCTGTCTTCCTCTTGTTTTGATCCCATCTGTTGGGAATTGGGTTTGGCATGCTTCCGTCCGTAGAATCGCACCAAAGTTGTCATACTAGCTTGAGATGATGGAGCACAGCGTCGCTAATTTTTCCACTAAATTGTTTATCCAGGACACCAAAATCGCATCCCTGGAACGCAACATTCGGGACCTGGAGGATGAGATACAGATGTTAAAGGCGAATGGATTGCTGCACACAGAGGATCGAGAGGAGGAGATCAAACAGATGGAGGTCTACAAAAACCACTCCAAGTTCATGAAGACCAAGGTAAACTTTTTCTTCAAGGAGTTTAAACTATAAACCGCTATAGACACAAAGAAACCGGTGCGTTTAGGTAACTGATAAAATGAAATGCATCATTTTTATTATTATCTATGTGTTTTTTTTTAAAGGGATACTCTCATGTTGTTGTAAACCTGTATGCTGTTATTTAATTTGTTGAGCGGAAAAGAAAAAACAGCAAAAACCGTCATTAAAAAAAAAAGTCCACACAACTTCCACACACAGTCTTCTGGAAGCCATGCAGTTTGCATGAGAAGCATACCGAAATGTACGTGATTTGAGCAATTTGTGGGTGTACACTGTACCTTTAATTACTGCTAGCAGCCTGAAGATGTATATTTTGGCGTGAAGCTTGTAATTTTACGTCATATGAACAAGGTTTCTTGTTTAAAGTAAACATGAAATCAATATTGACCCTACTTACTTTTTTAATAAATATTCAGAATTTTGTTTTGGATAATATGTTAGAGATTTTTTTTCTTATTCCGAAATTGAAAAAGTTTGTCTCTGTAATGTTGCTTTAAAATGTAAAAACATGCTTTGTCACTGAAACAACTGTCCTGTTCATGTTTTTCAACCCCTCCAATTGCCACTTTGCACAATCCAATCAATTCTTGTGGATAAAAGTTCCGCCCCGATTTTTTTTTTTCTTTTTCACTTTGAATATCATGTTTCTTGTTAACGAAAGGAAATGGGTTGTGAAAGCTGTTTCATATTTAATTTAACAGTAAAGATTTTAAAAATCTGCTATAATAACAGTGATATTATTCAAATTTTTGCTATCAGTCCATACTTAGATTAAATATTACATTGAGCTTCTTTCAAATAAATAAATGTGTCTTTTTCACAAATGTTTAAGTGCAGTAAAGGGTTTCCAGTGTCAGAGAAGTGGCAGAGAACATCCTTGTGGATGTCTTGTGGAATTGTAATGATAGGTTTGCTGAGTAATGCTTGAAGTAGCAGTATTACAGTTTTTCTCAATTGCTAAAACACAATTTCTGAAACCTTGCTCCATTTTCTGAAACCATTAAACACAAAACCTCATCTTCAAGCACTATTTACAAAACCTCTGACTCTCACAAAATGAAACTTTCGCCTCAAAACAGTTTTACCTGTGTTCAAAATCAAGCACTGCTCTCAAATCATAAACAAAGTGATCAAAATGATATACACTATCAAGCAGTCAGTAAACAATACACCAAAAAATAGAAAACACATTGTTCAAAACATATAGTACATGGTAAACATGGTAAATATCTTGTACCTACAGGCAAATGAGGGGTAACACAAGGTACTTACCTGAGGTGCATGTATGTGGTAACAAATAAGAAACACGGCTGTACTTAACAGTCGTACATGCATGGTAATTAATTTGTACATACAGACAAGTGTGGGTAAGAACGGTCACTTACAGGTAGTGCCTGTACATGGTAACTAATTAGATACTTTACTGTACTTACTAATGTATATACATGGTAAATATGTAGTACTTATGGAAAAATGTGCTATTATGTGGTAACAAACAAGACATATACTGTACTTGGTATACACGTGGTAAATATGTAGTACTTGCAAACAAGTGTGTGTTAATGTTAAATTGCTCTCTACAACAGCTTACAAAGTTTGAAGAATTGGTAATTCCTGTGTAATGTTTATGTAAAATGGTGCACTTTATTTTACAGTCCTATTTCCATATACTTATTATGTAAGTACTGGTGTATGTACCTATTAGTTAATGTACAGAACAAGTTATCCGGCACTCATATTGGGGGTATAAACATGTACCAAGGTACTTATTGAGTAATTGATGGTAGATGTACATAGTAAGTATATGGAAATAGGATACTTTAGTCAAAATCTATTGAGCAGTCAGTACTGTTAACAAATGGAAAGCACAATGTTCAGGGCCATACAATTTGTTCATTGTACAGTATACAGCTGCTCTCTGAACTGGCTTATATTGGTTGTGTCACATCATTTGAAACAGGTTACATCAATTTTGAGTGGTTGTGTTCAATCAATGACATGTGTTCTGTATTTGTATTTAATTGTTGCCACTTGTGTTTACCAGTATGGATGACATGTGCATTAGAGTGCAGAATGTGTTTTGAGAATGAGAATGTGTTTAGAGTTTTGCTGAAAAGTCTAAGTGAGATTTGCAAATTGTGTTTTACCATGTGAAATGGTTTAAGGTATTGACAACAGACTGCACAATTAGCTAAATGAGGTCAGGCAACTGAGAACATTGTTCAGCCAATGGGTTTTAGTGTTTTAGCAATTGAGAAAAACTGTAAAACAGAGTCTGTAGGATCTGTGTAAATATTTCTCACGGCTGTGATGACTGTGTTTCCTGTCAGAACACTTCAGTGTATTTGCTGTAGGTTTATTAGAATTTCTTCCCTCACAAACTTTGGCTGAATCACAGTTGGCAGTGCCAGTAAGTCTACCACGCATTGCGTTGGGCACTGTGTCTAGAATCTTCTCGAAACAATACATTGCATAAGAGGTTGTGGGTAGTTTTAGCCAAAAAAGCATGCATTTGTATTTTTGAAAAAGAACCGAAAATAGTATGCTATCCAGTAGTGTTGTTGTAAAACTATTAAAAATGTTTTCGGTAATTGAAATGAAGGTGAAAGATGACAAACTTCAACTTTAAAAAATAAAACGACTAAAATTAGACTGAAATATAAATTAAATCTAAAAAAAAAAAAAAAAACCCACAACAAAATTGCTAAAACTGAAAGTAAAAAAGAAAAAAAAGAAAACTGAAAAAATAAAAATAAGCTTATTAATAAATTAATTATGTTTATTAATTATAATGAATGATTCATATCAATAAATGCTGTACTTGTATATAAAAAAAATACTAAAATAACACTGCCATCCAGGCCACTTTAACAAACAATATACAAAGGTTTGGGATTGTACTAATTTTACACTTACATACTAAATATGACGGATGCATATTGGGATTCTGACTTTGTTCTTTTAAACTGATATTTAATGATATTTTAATCCAGAGCTCTGATTGGTTTGTTTGATTTGCACCGCCCAATCAACGTTTTTTAACTGGCTTGTTTCTTGACAGAAAAATCTCATTGGTTAGTGGATTTTTGTGCACGTGTGCGTGGGTATTATTTTGTGTGATGTCTTTGCTGTATCTAACATGCTCATGAATAAGCTGGCGGTTTTGTTGTGATATTTATAGAACTCATTTCATCAATAATTGATATGGCTGATGTATATTAAATGGGGATTGCGTTCTGAAATCCATCTTTTATGTGAGGAGAGTACAGATGTAGAGAAGAAAACTCCCATACTCATTTCAGCTTTCCTATTAAAAAAACATAGCTGATTAACGCATTTTATGACATGGTTCGTTAAAAATATCAGTTGTCTAGATACTCATATGTACTAAATGATTTCCCTGTCCTATAAATAACATAAGATTTTCTTTCTCTGTTCCTGCTTTTTCGATCTCTTTCAGATTGACCAGCTCAAGCAGGAGCTCTCAAAAAAAGAGTCTGAGCTTTTAGCTCTGCAAACAAAACTGGAAACTCTGAATAATCAGAATTCAGACTGCAAACAGCATATTGAAGTGCTCAAAGAGTCCCTCACTGCCAAAGAGCAACGCGCTGCCATCCTACAAACAGAGGTTAAAATTATTGTATTTTATTTTATTTTTTCTATTTAATTCTTTATTTTTATTTTTATTTTTATTAAGTTTTAACATTTACCTTGGTGCAACTCTTTGTCCCTTACAATTCTGTGTTATTGTAAATGATTTTATTTTAATGGGAAGACACTTGAAGACACATCTCACCAGCTTTACATGAACTCTGTGCTCATGGTGTGTTGTTTAGGTGGACGCTCTTAGATTGCGTCTGGAGGAGAAGGAATCTTTCCTTAATAAGAAGACAAAGCAACTGCAAGACTTGACAGAGGAGAAGGGAACACTGGCCGGGGAGATCAGAGACATGAAAGACATGCTGGAAGTCAAAGAACGCAAGATAAACGTCCTGCAGAAGAAGGTAAATCTCACTCGGGAATCAAAGGTCAGAGGCCAGTTTTCATGGGCCATTTAGAAATGATTGGGGTCAATACTGATGAGCAGTACCAAGAAGAGTGTGATTTAAGCCAGAGCAAGGGGATTTGACAGCCTGTATCTGTAACAGATTTAACTTATTGCACACCTATATAGTGTTTTTGGTGAAATATTTTAGAAAATATAAATATTTCAATCATGACAACTCTCGGAAGATTTTAGCATGGTAATGGTTATGACAATGGTAATGTATTTGGTCTTGGTGGAATAGATCTGCTACGCTGCTGCTGCAGCTGCTGCTGTTGGTTATTGCTGTAGTTGTAGATTACTGCTGCTGCTGCTGCTGCAAGTAAGTACAGGAACTTACTGCCAATGCATACGACGATATGGTGCTGCATATTTAAGACATACTGCTGTTGCACAAATAGCATATAAAATAACCCGTAGCAGATCTATACAGGTGGAGCTGGGGAAGGTGGAGGGTTTCAGAGGAACTCTGAAAGCGCGCTGCAAAATGCTTTAGTGCTCGTCTTCCAACTGTCTTTTCATCTTGGCCCTTTTCTTACCATATCACCACATGCTTTGCTGGGCTCTTCAGCCTTTTTTCATGTTGTTCAGACACCGGAAACATCTCAAGAGTCAAAAAAGGCCACAGTCTGCTTCAAACCGTATTTAACTTCTGATCTCTTGCTCTTTGTGCTGGTTTGATCCCATCTTATACACTGCCCGTCCAAAAAAAAAGTCACACACACTAATATTTCGTTGGACCGCCTTTAGCTTTGATTACGGCATGCATTCGCCGTGGCATCATTTCGATAAGCTTCTGCAATGTCACAACATTTATTCCCGTCCAGAGTTGCATTAATTTTTCGCCAAGATCTTGTATTGATGATGGGAGAGTCGGACATCTGTGCAAAGTCTTCTCCCGCACATCCCAAAGATTCTCAATGGGGTTAAGGTCTGACTCTGGACTCTGTGGTGGCTAATCCATGTGTGAAAATGATGTCTCATGCTCCCTGAACCACTCTTTCATAATTTGGGCCTGATGAATCCTGGCATTGTCATCTTGGAATATGCCCGTGCCATCAGGGAAGAAAAAATCCATTGATGGAATAACCTGGTCATTCAGTATATTCAGGTAGTCAGCTGACCTCATTCTTTGGGCACATAACATAATCATCCATGCAGTAATCATCCAATGCGAGGATCTTACCTATTTGCTTAGTTAAGTCCAGGTGGTGGTTTTTTTTTGGATGGGCAGTGTATTCTAAGTCACATTGAAAACAACCTGCTGTATGTCTTAAATATTTACACAAGGAAACAACCCAGTAGTTCCTTTTGCCTTCAAAACAGCTTCATTTGTTCTTGAAGCCCCTTCATACAGCTCCCTAACTGTGGGTAACGGGATATTGCACCATTCATCAAAAAGAAAAGCGGGGGGATGAAGGAAGTGAAATCTAGCCCATTATCTGACCATACAGAACATCATCAGACATAAATATTCCCACGAGATGCCGCCCGTACCATTAGAGACCAAGCGCCATGGTTCATAGTCAGCAATAGACATTGTGGGCTGAAACATCCTTAGGCTTCCTTCAACACAAACCCGTTCAAATGGAAAACAAGGTGAAAGATGAACCCAAAGACCATATAACTTACTCAGATGCCCAGGTACTGTGTCACACTAGGTTACACTAGGTTATCCATCTTTGTAAGATGGCCTTGAGTACATACAGTTTGTTTGTAAGATGGCCTCTAGTAAATGCAGTATACATCCGTTCATGACTTATTCATGTTTCTCATTGTCAGTGTCATTTGTTGTTATTTGACCTTTGTCCTTGTTATTTTGACAATGTTTGTTCACCCTTTAACAGATTAAAATTATGTTTTTGTGGGTATATTTGTAACTTTATTTGCTCATAGTGTTTTTACAACTAATCCTTTCATATTAAAAACCATTTGAGAACTATTTAGCAGAGCTCTTACAGCAATCAACATAGCATGACCTTAAGTCAAATTTAAAGGGATAGTTCACCCAAAAATGAAAATTACCCCATGATTTACTCACTCTCAAGTCATCCTAGGTGTATATGACTTTTTCTTTCAGACGAATACAATCAAAGTTATTTTAAAAAATGTCCTGGCTCTTCCAAGCTTTATAATGGCAGTGAATGGGTGTTGATATTCAGTAGTCCAGTAGACGTCAGAAGTTCATCCATCATAAAAAGTGCTCTGACAGCTCCGGGGGAATAATAAAGGCCTTTTGAAGTGAATTGGTGCTAAAAATATCCACATTTAAAACTTTATAAACTGTAATCTCTAGCTACGCCTATAGGATGGCTTGAGGTTGGGGTAATTTTCATTTTTGGGTGAACTATCCCTTTAAACTCCCTTTCCATGTGCTTTTTAAAGATGAAGTATGTAATTTTAGCACCCCTAGTGGTACCAAGTTGAAGTGCAGTTCTTGATTGTTTTAATGAACAGGTTTCGCTAATACTGTGATGCAGGAATGAGTCCTAAAATCCGGAAATGAGTTCCACTGCTCCAAAGTTGTTGGTTTTTTTTATAGCTTTTTGATTAAATGCCTGAAATAAGGCAGGTGGTTAAAACAAGCTCAATATATTTTCATATTTCATTCAACAACATAAAATACATCATTAATACCCCACCCATGAATTTTTCTCAGAATCATAATCAGAATGAGCTTTATTGGCCAAGTATGTTTACACATACGAGGAATTTGTTGTAGTGACAGAAGCTCCACAGTGCAACAGAAAGACAGCAACAGGACAGGACACAGATAATAAAAGTGTTTAAAGTGTTGATGCTTTAAATGGCAATTTCTCACTAGTCCACTCTTACAGCCTCATTGTTTTTATACTTGTCCTCTTACAAACTATTCCAACTTTAACTTTCTAACAATATTTTAAATAAATATTTAAACAGTTGTCGGAATCTTAGTAGTGGTGACATTGAAGTTATGCAGCCGTGGTGTAATTCGTTTATAGCCTAACTTTTTACTTCGGGCAATTGTATTTAGGCTTCAAAATTCATAACAGTTATGTTCATTTGTGAATATTATCATGTTGAACAAAGCATGTAAGAATCTTCTTAAACTTCTGTTGGTCACAGAGCTTATTTTCTGCCATAATCCAAAAGTCAGTGGAAAAATCCCATTGGTTTTTTTTGTTGAGTTTGCAATCAAAATTTTTTTTTGATGTTTGCTAAATCCACACTCTTTTTATCTTCTTCCTCTCTCTCAGATTGAGAACCTTCAGGAGCAGCTGAGGGATAAAGATAAACAGCTTGGGAATCTAAAGGACAGAGTGAAGTCTCTCCAGACGGACTCCAGCAACACTGATACTGCCCTCGCCACGCTAGAGGAAGCCCTGTCTGAGAAGGTACCAGACACGGTCCTTTGCCAAAAAACTTAATTAAATACAGCACATTTCTCAGCATTCAGGCCAGATGCTCAGAGACTACCATGATCTGGAATACTTTAGTTGGATTGTTCAGCATTTTTATGGCAAGTTTTAGTGAATTTACCCGCTAATCTGTGAAGAATGAAGACATTTACAGACATTTATTGATAAACCTTGAGTGTTAGGGAAGTGGAAATTGTTTTAGCATGCTCAATTAGCCCTGAGTTCAGGTGAAATGTGTTTTTGTCACAGGAGCGAATTATCGAGCGTCTGAAAGAGCAAAGGGAGAGGGAAGACCGAGAGAGACTGGAGGAGGTGGACTCTTATAAAAAAGAGAATAAAGACCTGAAAGAGAAGGTGAACTCTTTACAAGTGGAGCTAACAGAGAAAGAGGTACGTCAGCGATTGCGTGTGTGTCCGTTTCAGTTGTGTTTCTGTGAGTTTTTGGTAGGACTGTCAGCTATGGTCTCATCTTGCTCTTCCTCCAGTCAAGTCTCATAGATTTAAAAGAGCACGCCTCTTCGCTGGCCTCGTCAGGTCTCAAGAAAGACTCCAAACTCAAGTCCCTTGAGATCGCAATCGAGCAAAAGAAAGAAGAATGCAGTAAACTGGAGACACAGCTGCAGAAGGTATATTCGATTTTGGCCATTTTAGTTTTACCAGGATCATTTGTTAACTGTGGCGCTTGGCCGATTGGCAGGAAGTGGTTTCAGAATCTGCTTACAATTTTGTCAATAGAAAATCCACATTTTTGTTTTCATATATTTTTAGTTATTAAATATTGTGTGTATTAGGTCTAAAATTAGATTTGATTTTGTCACTGTTTAATTTTAGCAATTAAGTGTATTTAGAATTTTAGATAATTATTTTCAGAATTGTGCTGTTTTCTTCTATTTTTATATATTTTTTGTTTATTTTATTTTTTTGTTCAATATAATAAACACTACCTTTCAAAAGTTTAGGGTCAGCAAGATTTGTTTTTTAAATGAAATAATACTTTTATTCAGCAAGAAGTCACTAAATTGATCAAAAGTGATGATAAAGATTTTTACGTTGTGCGTAAATGCTGTTTTTGAACTTTCTATTCAATAAAGAATTCTTTTAAAAATGCATCACAATTTCCCCTAAAATATATTAAACAGAACAACTGACAGAACAGAACAACTTATAACACTGATGATAAGAAATGTTTGTTAAATCAGAAAGATTTCTGAAGAATCATGTGACACTGAATACTGAAGTAACGCTGCTGAATTCAGCTTTGCATTGCAGAAATAAATTACATTTAAAAGATATATTAAAATAGAAACTACTTATTTTGTATTGTAATAATATTTCACAATATTACATTGCACAATATCACAATATTTAAAAATGTACAGACTTTTGAACGGTAGTGTACAGTATGTAATTTTAAGCATAGCAGTCTTTTAGAAAAGTATTTAAAATACTTTTTAAAAGACCAGAATTTTTTGTACATAGGAGTTCATATACTCAGTGTCACAAATTTGCTGATTTGATTGGTGACAGTGCAAAATATTTTTCCTATTTCTGTTCATTTTGAATAAATCCCAGGTTTCCCTGTGGTCTCGCTGTATATATTCTGGCTGTATATAAGCCATCGGCCACCTTGCTCTAAGAATATCTGTATTTTTAAAACCGATATCAATCTGGAATTACTTTCAATGATTTAGCCAGTTGTGTCATTGAATGTGTTTTCTGCATCAGCTTAATGGTCACTCATTTTAGAGGGCATCATGGGAACTTTATGAAAGTAGTGATGAGTTCCTTTCTTTGTCTAATTTCTCTTATTTGACAGTAGCTATGTCTCAAAACCTAGTGAACTGCCTACCTATATGGCATTTTTGGGTATCAGAGGCGCATATAGTTCAGTTAAAATGTTTGAAATCTGACTATGTTGATCAAAAATGCTGATTTGGTTGGCGATTCACTCTGATTAGACACTCAGAGTCGGCTTCTTTTTGTTCTTATGTTGCTCTCTAGTTATGTATATTCTCCTGTGTAGAACATTATCATTATCCTGAAAGAAGAGCTAATGATAAAGCTTGTGCTGTTTTACTGAGTCCCTTCATCCTCCTCCTCCTCCTCATTTCCCATGATTCCCTCCTTTGCAATGTAGCAAGCAGAGCAGCTGTTCAGTCAAATGAACAATCCCGTAAGTGTCTCTCTGGATCTGTACTAGCACATATTGAAAACATGAGGACACTATACTCTTAGTTTCTTTCTACTTTAACTTATAAGAATTCAGCCCTGCTGCTTTAGAAAGAAGGGGATCTAATTTATGGTCTGATGAACTTTACAGTTCAGGAACAATGCAATACGTATTTTAGGTACAGCTTTTAATTATTATGGAAAATGTCAAGTAAAATATATCAAAGTCTAGCTATTTTTGGAGGTTTTTGTTGTATAAGTAGAGTTCTGCAGGATGCAGAGTTGTAGGTTATTTAGAGGGAATATAAATAATATATAGTAAATTGTGCAATACAAAAATGAAATCTAAATTAATTTATTTTATTTTTCTAAAACATTCTACCTTAGTTCAGGTGCAATACAGATCTTTTCAGAATCTTGCATGTGCATCCTGTTTAATATGTTTAAACTGTGCATAGCAACAGCAATGAGACAAAACCAACAGGATTGAAACAGAATTAATTGGGATTCAAGGGCATTCTGTAAAATGTGGAAAAACTGTATTGTTTCCTCATGCTTCCAATGTTTACTAATCTGTTTTTGAAATTAATACCCAGATACTTGAACACGCATATGTCTGAAGGCAAACGCATTGCAAAGAATTTTACCACTGAACCATGGAGCTAAAATCCACATTTGCATGTTGCGTCGCATGTTCCTCTGTCATGCGTGTTTCCTCTCATGTCATGTGAATCTGGTGTCAGCTTTGACCTGTTGCAACCTTTGGTTGTATGACCACATTATCTTGGATTATTTATGTTGTCGCTTTCTTCAATTTTGCATTGTGTGTGATCCATTGTGCATTCATTTTCAACACGCCAATGTAAACTGTGTTTCAGAATGCCCACAGTGTTTTAATAATTAAGCAAGGCTGCATTTCAATATTTCAAAGAAAATGATGCATAACTGCAACTTTGTTTGTATAGTATAACGTGATCTCTTGTATTCAAATATATGCATTTAATCTTATATTTAAAGCTTGGCTAATTATCTGCTTTGTGGAGCCCTCTAGTCTGCAATACTGGTGTATGCACTGGAGTGGCATTCCGAACTGGGAATGCTTCTGCAGGAATTTTTGATTGACTGAGACTGTGTGTTTTAACTGGTTTCTGTGGTGATGCCTTCCCATGATCGTCATACAGAAGGCTCATGATATGGAGGTGCAGCAAAGCTCACGTGGGAACCCTGAGTATGTGGACCGGGTCAAACTTCTGGAAAAGGAGGTGTCCTTCTACAAAGAGGAGTCCAGCAAATCCCAGGCCGAGGTCGAGAGGTTACTGGAGATTCTGAGAGAGGTGGAGACAGAGAAAAATGACAAGGATAAGAAGATCGCAGAACTGGAAAGGTGAGAAAAAGCCACTTATTTACTTTTTAAATGCTTTTGAAAGTGTGAAGTCACTTATACAGTACCAGTCAAACGTGACACACTTGATTGAATTCATTTTTGCGTTCTTGGGCAGATTGTGTTCTTATGATCTTAAAAACCTTATAATGCATACATATGTGCATATAATACAATAAATGCACAGTTTTACATTTTTTAAAATGAGTTTGGCCAGATAGTGTAACATGCAAGCATTTACAAAACTAAAAAATTTTTTTAAAAAGTTTTTTTTTTTTTTTTTTTTTTAAGAATGATTTTGGCCATATAATGTGATAGTGTTTCCACCACTGGATAAAATAATAATAATAAAAAAAGGTAATTGCAACTTCCTCACATTTTTTCTCGCAATTCTGTGTTTATATCTCACAATACTGATATTTTTCTTGCAATTCTGAGAAAAAAGTAATACTTATGAGTTTATATCAAGAAGTTTTCTCAGAATTGCAAGAAAAAAGGGCAGAATTGTGAAATGTAGACTCAGAATTGCAAGAATAAAAGTCAGATTAGTATTAGTCAACAATGAATAAACATTAGTAGTGTAGTGTAAATATTGGAATTCAAGTGAATTTTATAAGATTTGACAAACTGAAAATATTTTTGATGCCTGCATGAGTTTCATAAAGCAGCATCAGGACAGAGTCCTTGTTTTGCCGTTATCTTGAGCTTTGACAGCATCAGTTGACAGTTTCTACTGTACTTAATATCAAATTCTGCTGGGGTATAACATCAAAATGCTGATGTCAAGAAGAGCTGTTTTGTTACTGATGCAGTACAAACCATGCTGTACTCTCAGAGCTGCCGTCAATTATGCATCTCCTAGAGGTGAAATATGATGATGATTGCAAATATTTATGCTGTTTCCTGGAATCATGCATTCATGAGGTCATCGGTATTCTGTGTTTCTGACATGCTCTGAATATTGATATGGAGCTCGTGTTTAGTGGTTTAGCCTCTCTCTTCATGCGCTGTGATGACTGCTACTCCCGACAGATCTGTGTGTTTTGGCATGTTCGTGTACAGCTGCCTCCATATCTCTTTTCTCTTCTTCTAAATTCTTGTTTAGTTGTTGAGTAATTCATCTAAGATATCAAGTCCATGCTAGTGCTGTATGTTCAGGTTGTACATCATCCGAAAGGGGTGTTCACACTAACAGCAAAGTGACTGAAAAAGTCATGAAAGGTTCATTTATATAGGCAGTAATACTAGTGGAAGTGTACAATGTAATATAATACTAAAAATGTGTAATTTTAATATACTGTATATAGGCCTATTAGTGCTGGGCAATGATTAATCAAAGAACAAAATTTAGTGTTGATAACTTTATTCAATTTCTTTACATTTTTCTTCTTGCTAAAGGGCACATAAATATGACATTTATCATAATGGGTTTATGTGAAGACTGTTTTAAGTTCACTTAAACTAGAAGTTGTTATTTTTTAAGGTCTAATAAATGTTAAATTTGATAGCTCTCAATTATACTGTAATGTTGAATGGTTATAGTCTATGGTTGAATATTAGGAAAAAAAGAACAATTTTCCAGAGACATCAGTAGTATTGGTATCAGTGATGCCTTCAGTCATAAAAAATGTGCCATTAAACAAATATTAAAAATATACTATATTTATTTCTACATCTATTTGAAGATTGAATGTGAAATTATTGCAATATAAAAGTATATTTAAAAAAAAAAAACTTTATTGTTAGGTGGGATTAATCTTGATTAATCACGATTAATTTCAGAAAAAAATGTGCGATTAATTCGATAATTTTTCTTAATCGATTGACAGCACTAATATACGCAAAACATTGACTAGCCATACTAGAATTTCTCAGCATTCCAAGTGAGCTTGATTTATGCATTTATGATGCAATATGAAATGCTGCAGTTTGCAGTTTATATACACACTTTTTGTTCCCATTCAGTGCACTAATTCCTGTCAGTGTGAACAGCCCTTATAATAGTTTTGAGCATCGGACAGTAAGTTCATTTCCTCATAGGTTCCAGCTCTGGCTCAAAGTCTTGTTGCTTATTCTCGGTTGACATGCTCATGCTTTAGAGTTAATGTGGTTCGATTAACCATGTGTGTTTCTGTTCTGTTTTTTACCGTCTCGCCAACTCTTTCTCTGTTCTGTTTGTTGGTCTTTCTCTTTTTCCGACCTCCTTCTCTGTCTCCTGTTCTTCCATGTTCCTTCATCTTCTGTCATAAAACACTCATTTCTTGTTCAAAAATTCTTGTTCATCTTCATGTTCTTCCTATTCTGCATTTCTCTCATTGGCTTCTGAATTTCTATCTTTAACCAATCAATCAATCAATCTATCTATCTATCTATCTATCTATCTATCTATCTATCTGCCATCTTCATTCATTTTACCTCTATCTATAACTTTATAATTCATACCCCCTTCACTGTGGCCCAGCCCCCCTCCCCCCGCTGCCCGCCCCTCGCCCCGCCCTGGTGGCAGAGCCCCCTCTGACCCTCCTCCCTCTGTGTCCGCTGCCCCCCAGCAGATTGGGGGCATGGTGTGGGACTTCCTGGGAAAGTGAGTGCTCTGTCCTGGCACCACGGCTCGGCTGCATTTATCTGTCTGCAACTGCAACTGCTGTGTGCTTGATGCCTTATGCCTCTGTTGCACGGCTGTCTCTCATTCACTGGTTTTTCTTACAAAGGAAAGAATCCTTTTGTTCTTTATAATGTGGTAAATACGTGCCAGATTGCACTGATGTAAAAATCTGTGGACTGAGACAGCCCAGAAAATAATATGTGTGTATAATGTGTTTTGTGGTTGTGTATGCTGTTTCTTGTGCATGCGTTGGGCTCTCTTCCAAACCCTAGTGAGATGCCTCGCAGTCTAATATCTACATAGGCAGGATCCTAACCAAGATGGAGCCTCAAAAGTGGCTAATTTAAAATAATTTTAAAAAGTTCTTTGTGGGCAGCAGCAATTAAGAGTGCTCAAGAGATCTGAAAGAGAGTCTAATGCTGTTGCTAACAGCTCAACAGAAATCTTGACTGAGTGCATTTGTAAAAGTATTTTCTACTGTTTACAATTACAGAACCCCAAACTTTTGAATGTAATATATGTAAAGGATACATTTAATGCTACCTTAGATTTTGGCCAAAACTGCATATTTGATATATTGCTGTCTACCTACTTCCTTTTGGGAGTGTGCCTATGGGTGCATAAACTATGTTGCTTATAGGTAGGAACCTCACTAGGCTTTGGAACTGAGCTAATGTGTACCTCAACCAGAGTGCTCGTTTTTCTTTTATGATTATATCTGTTCAATTTTTTTTAATTTTTTTTTAATTTATTTATTTATTTTTTTGTTATTTTTTTGTATAGGAAAAATAGAACATGAAAATTTATTCTAATGGTTCCATAGTTTCAGCACAATTTTCTTTCACATAGTGCCATACGTGTGATAACTGCACACTTGATGTTTCTGTCATGATGTTGGCATTGCAACATGTTAATGTGTAGTCATTCTCTAAAATTACACCAAAATTAAAAGGAGGGTTGACCTAAAAATAAAAATTCTGTAATTAATTACTCACCCCAATGTCATCAGGCTGATTTGCGTTTCTTTCTTCCATGAAATAAGAGAGGAGAAGTTGAGTTCATACCAAAGTTTTAATTGTTCTAATTCTATTAGGTTCACACCATAGCTAAAACAAAAATGACACAGAGGAACAATATAGTTGGAATCACTATCAGAATTATTTTTGTTCAGTTAGTAATAATAAAAACACTGACAGCCAACCAGAATCCATTCTACTTTAAAGAGCTCGAGCATTTAAAGTGGCAGACAACAAAACTGCAGCTCATGCTTCTTATAAACAGAACATTATCATCTGTTGGTGTGGACACTAATATCATTATTATTATAGATTTCATTGGTTTTGGTCAGAACAGGCAGAATGTTCTGTCAGAAAGCGAATGGGAACAAATGCTGTTGAGCCAAAAATGACAAAAAAGTCATTAAAATGCAGTAGTAGTTCATACTTATGGCTTGTTCATTATCTTCTGAAGTCTGAAGGATTAGATTATATTTAAATCATTATTACTGAAAATCTCATATTGAGCCCTCTATTGAAGAGAGAAAATCATGCATGTTTAAAACTACATTTAGGTGAGTAAATGGCAGCATTGTTTTTATCTTTAGGTGAAATTTTCTTAAAATACACTTTCGGTTATACAGTGGTTTTCACATAGATCTGTTAACTAATGCAATTTTTAGCAATCTTTGTGTATTTTATTCCACCCTGCTTATATGACGTTAACATGTTCTGCAGTTGTTACTGTACTTGCACATACACGCTTCTGTGATCTCTGTGCTTGCCGCTTGGTGTTGCTGGCATACGAGGGCTCTGATAATGAGCGCAGCCCTGTTTCCTGACCTTTGAACACCCATTTCACATGCTGAACCTCTTGACCAGTCATCTTTCTGCTTCCTAACACAATCTCTCCTCCCTTCCCTCTCACTCTTCTGAATGATCCTCTCCATCCCCTCCCACCTCAGCCTGCGAAATTCCCCTCAAATCGGCCGTCTCATCGGCCTGCATGAGACGTTCTGCAGCATTTCAGGCCCTGTTTTGCTCTGTGAATGAGCTGGGTGCTTCAGGTAGGGTTTAGTGTTCCTCAAGTAGGTTTGCACCCTCATGCCTGATCGCTCTTGCCCTGTTTGCTACCCCGTGTGATCCCTCACTGCAGCTCGGCTGGTTGGGTTGCTGCATGTTGGTTCTCTCACGGGCCCCTGCCGATCTGGACTCAGTGGCGTATCCACTGACGGTGATGATTTGAGATGATAGCGTTGTGCATCCTGCCTTGCTGACCTCAGGAGCCGTTCTAAACCACTCCTAGTTTCTCACTTGACTCTTTCCAGCTGTTTTCTGCTTCGTTTCGAGGAATTCTAAAGTTGTTTCTCCTTTCCTTCCTGTTTGCTGTGTTGTGGCTTCTCTTCCTTTCCGTTCCTGCCCTTCCTGCATCCTTCCTTCCTCCTCTTTCTCCTCCGCCAGTCTTGCTCCCAGGTAAGTTGGTTGTTCCTCAGGTGTTCACCCTCCATTATGAGCAATAGCCAAGCGTGTTTTGTTCGTGTGACGTTAGAAAAATAACTGTATTTTTCCTCACATTTGCATCTAGTGTGTTGTTGTCACCATTATGAGTCATATTTCATGGTGGTGTTGTGTTGTGTTATTGTTTGCAGTTAATAATCACACATACAGTGACCTCAAAATGTATTTGGACACTTAAAACACACTTTAAGAAGTCAGAATGTCAGTGCATTATATAATGAAATATTCAGCTAACTCACTCACTTTGGAGTGGATGCATTGAAATCTCATGCAATTTTTTCCAGTATAAATATTCTTAAATCAAGATACATTTACTTGAGAAGCAAAATGACATATAAAGTCATGCTGTCTGAAAAAAAAAAGAATCAAAATTAAGTGAGTTCATACTTAAAACAAGAAAGAAAAAAAAAATCTGCCAATGGCGTAAGAAAGCTAAACTTGTTTTCCCTTTGAATTAAGTTTATTTTTCTTACTCCATTGGCAGATCTTTTTTATGTTTAAGTATAAACTGTCTTAATGTCGACTCTTTTTGTTTTATCAGAAAACAATACTTAAAGGAACACTCCACTTTTTTTGAAAATAGGCTCATTTTACAACTCCCCTAGAGTTAAACAGTTGAGTTTTACCGTTTTTGAATCCATTCAGCCGATCTCCGGGTCTGGCGGTAGCACTTTTAGGCTAGGAACTATACTCTCATTCCAGCATAATAATCAAGGAACTTTGCTGCTGTACCTATATAGCTGGGGACTACTTTCAGGCGCTGCGTAATATCATTGCGCCTGCTGCACCCATGGTACGGCAGCAAAGTTCCTTGATTACTACACCGGAATGAGAGTATAGTTCCTAGCCATATCTACCTAGAAAATCGCAACTTTTCATTTTCGGTCGGTCTTAGTACACGATGTAACTACAGAAGAGTCAAGCTTTAAATAGGAAAATTATCGAAACTCTTTGGTCATTTTTGAGCGAGATGCTAATGGTCTAATCCGATTCAATGATCTATGCTAAGCTAAGCTAACAGTGCTACCACCAGACCCGGAGATTGGCTGAATGGATTCAAAAACGGTAAAACTCAACTGTTTAACTCTATAGGAGTTGTAAATTGAGCCTATTTTCAAAAAAGTAGAGTGTTCCTTTAAAGGAATAGTCGACTCAAAAATGTATATTCATAATATTCATTTGTATTTGTAGTCATAATTTTCTCGACCAAACCTTACTCCAAACCTGTAAGACTTTCTTTGTTCCATGGAACATGTAAGAAGATGTATTGAAGAATGTTGGTAAACCAACCGTTTTAGTACCCCATGACTTCCATTATATGGATAAAAAAACAAACAAACAAGCAAAAACAAAAACAACAGATGTCAATGGGAAGCGAATCTGTTTAGTAACTGACATTCTTCAAATTATCTTTATTTGAATTCCACAGATGAAAGAAATGCATAGAAATTTGTATATGAGTAAATGATATCAGAATTTAGATTTTTGGGCGGACTAGTCCTTTAATATCTTATGTCATTTGCTTCTAAAATAAATGTATGTTCATTTAAGAAAGATATTTGTATTGGAAAACAAGACAAAAAATATGCAAAAAATATTAATTTCGATCAATATATCATGTTTGGTTAAATAGGGTTTTGTGATTGGTATCAAATTCAGATATTCAGGTGACACTCTGTATGTGTTCTAAGGCAAACCAAGGATCAAAATAAAAAGGGCCCAGGCATCAAGCTTGGTCCTCAGATGGACAAGAAAGGCCCTGGGAATATCTTGCAAGACCAACGGAAGGATAATCCAATGGACAACCCAAAGGTGTGCTGTTTTTATTTTATGGCTTTAAATTTGGTCTTAAATCGGGAGATAACAAGAAACAAAACATTATTTTATTATTTTCTTGCACACATTTTTCTTTATTGCACAGATGGAGGAGTTGATGAATGTTTTGGAGAAGACGAGGCAGGAGTTGGAAGCCACTAAGCAGCGTCTGTCCTCCACCCAACAGTCCCTGGCTGAGAGAGACGGCCATCTGACCAACCTCCGACAGGAGCGCAGAAAACAGCTCGAGGAGATCTTGGAGATGAAGTAAGAATCCTTGCAGTCAGACTCTGTTTCTTCATAAATATTTGATGCCTAGGATGTTTTTAGTCTACGTTCATTTTGTTGAAAGCTGCTCAGTGTACATCATGCATGCATATCTCAAACGGTCTCTTCCCCTCAGACAACAGGCTCTGCTCGCTGCTATCAGTGAGAAGGATGCTAACATTGCTTTGCTGGAGCTGTCCTCCTCCAATAAGAAGAAGACACAAGAGGAAGTGTTGGCCCTGAAAAGAGAGAAGGACAGACTAATGCATCAGCTCAAACAACAGGTCGGTTGATTTCTGTACTCAGAAACCAATTTAATTACACCTAGAATTAAGATATTGTAGAGTGAAGATATGATTCATTTTTCATATGGATGACAAATTCTGGCCAAGTTGGTAATTATTATCGAAATGTTAAATGGACAATATTGTAGAGCTGTATGATTTTGGTTTTTAAAAAGGTCATAAAACAATAAAATAAAATGAGTAAATAAAAATGAGTAAAAAGTAGTTTGTATGTCACTAGCGAATTTAGGGATAACACCATTAAATTGTACTAAATGAAAGATGGCTAAATTATCATTTTGAAAGCTACTGAAGGAAATAGTAGGTCTGTGCTATACTGATATAGCTTGCATATCACAAAGATTGCGATTTAAGTAAATAAATAACAATAACTTTTCAGAGTGAAGCACAGCACAGTGTCTATATGCAGTATACATGTGCAGCACATGACAGTGTTTTTCAGTGTTTTAGAATGGTATCATGGGCTGCAGGCATGTAAATGTACCGTTCTGTGCTTCACTCTGAAACGGTTTAGCATGTGAAAATTTCAATTAGAACATAAATAATAGTATTGTAATTTTACAGTTTTTGATCAAATATTATTTTTTTTTTTACAATACAGTAGTTTTATTGCAATATATTTCTAATGTTGTTGACTATACTAATAAATTCAATATATTTTTTATTTAATGACTATAACAAAATCATAATAATTATTATTTTATAGTCACACTGAATGGGTCAAAAACAGTGGGAATGTGGCCTATGAAAACTCAAGTGGAATTTAAAAAAAAAAAATAAAATTATCTGTTCACTCACTTCATGGTCACTTTCTATAATGATTAATTCTTTCCAAACTGAGTTGTTCAAGTAAGCTGGTGAAAATGTCTGTATTTTTTATATGGCAATTTACATAGCAGAAAAACAAAACATCGCAATTTCAGTTTTTCTCAACATCATGCAAGACTAATATATATTATTTTGTAATTTTTCTCATTTTTAGTTAATCTTTGGTATAATCGATCACTATCCCTATCCATTTTCCAGATGATTCCACAAGTTATCTTACTCTTAAAATAGCCAGAAGCAATTAAATATCCAATATCAGCCAATAAACTGAATTTTAAAAAAAATTGCGCTTATATACAGTATTGTGCATTCCTATTTTCAGCTTCAGAAGGATGTTTTTCCCAAAATGTGGCCATATCAGCTTACAGCTTTGAGGGAATGAGTCAAAGAAAGTATCAGAAAATCTCCTGTACTTCCTCTGAGGCATGTAGCCACCTGATACCTTGTAAACTCAGCTTTGTTTTCTGGCAGTTTGTGCTTCATTAACTCCTGGAAATTGAGTAAAAGCAAAGTGATTACATTTGTACAAGCCATTTAGAGATGTTTGATGATATCAGACCCTGTATCAAAAATATGCTTCTTGTATCTTACCAATTTTAGACACAGAGCAGGATGAAACTTATTTCTGACAACTACGAGGATGACCATTACCACCCTCACGCTCCACCTCCCCACATGCAACCTCAACCCCTTCATCCTCAACCCCAACCCCAGCCGCCATACCCACAGCCCCAACACCCCCACCAGCCTCCTTACCCACATGCGCCCCATCCCCAACACCCACAGCCTCCACCCCACCACCCTCAACACCCACAGCAGCCACCCCACCACCCTCAACACCCACAGCAGCCACCCCAGCCTCAATACCCCCATTCACAACACCCACAACACCCCCAGCACCCACAGCACCCGCAACCGCCCGGCCCACACCAGCACCCACCTAGACCCCAACCACCCCACCCTCAACACCCTCATCCTGGGGTCCCTCCGCAGCAGCACCCCCACGGCCCTCCGCCTCAGCAGGGCCCCCACTCTCAGCCCATGCCACACCCGCAGCAGCACCCCCATCACCCCCCGCACCCCGGCCCACAGGGCCCACACCCTCGACACCCTCCACCACACCATCGGGGTCCAGGCCGTGGACCGCCGCATCCCGGACACCGACCCGCTCCAGACCAGGTTTGTACGGTATCTTCACTATACTACAAATTTTGTGTCTGCACCTATTCTAATTTAATTAATTCATCTAAATTAGTGTATATTTGTTTTTTCTAATACCTGCTGTTCATCATATGGTTGTTTCCTTAACCTTTGCAATATTTCTTATCTATCACTGTTTTTGGTAGAAATTATATTTCTACATGGCAAATATTTTACTAGTAGGTGTGGTAGAGTGATAGAAAACCAACAGACCCAACAGTCATGACATGCATGCTGTTGATTCTGTGTAATTGAATCATTAATTGAAAAGGGCGTGTTCAGAATAATAGCAGTGTGGAGTTTAATTAGAGAGGTAAATCATTCTGTGAAAAAACTGGTGTCAAACAAGTGGCCCTTATTTAAGGACGAAGGCAGCAAATGTTGTACTGTGCATTTCTCTCTGAAAATCTGAGTAAAATGGGTCGTTCCAGACATTGTTCAAAAGAATAGCGTACTTTGATTAAAAAGTTGATTAGAGAGGGGAAAACATATAAAGAAGTGCATAAAATGATAGGCCGCTCAGCTAAAATGATATCAAATGCTTTAAAATGGCAACCAAAACCAGAAAGATGTGGAAGAAAACGGAAAACTACCATTCGAATGGATTGAAGAATAGCCAAAATGGCAAAGGCTCAGCCAATGATCAGCTCCAGGGTGATCAAAGAAAGTCTAAAGTTACCTGTGAGTACTGTAACAATTAGAAGACGCCTATGTGAAGCCAAGCTATCGGCAAGAAGCCCCCGCAAGGTCCCATTGTTGAAAAAATTAAGAGGTTACAGTTTGCCAAAGAACACATTGACTGGCCTAAAGAGAAATGGCACAACATTTTGTGGACTGATGAAGCGAGATTGTTCTCTTTGGGTCTAGAGGCCGCAGACAGTTTGTGAGACGACCCCAAACACTGAATTCAAGCCACAGTACACTGTGAAGACAGTGAAGCATGGTGGCGCAAGCATCATGATATGGGGATGTTTCTCATACTACGTGTTGGGCCTATTTATCACATTCCAGGTACCATGGATCAGTTTAAGTACATTAAACTACTTAAAGAGGTTATGTTGCCTTATACCGAAGAGGAAATGCCCTTGAAATGGGTGTTTCAACAAGACAACAACCCCAAACACACCAGTAAGCGAGCAGCATCTTGGTTCCAGACCAACAAGATTAACGTTATGGAGTGGCCAGCCCAATCTCCAGACCTTAATCCAATAGAAAACTTGTGGGGTGACATCAAAAATGCTGTTTCTGAAGCAAAACCAAGAAATGCAGAGGAATTGTGGTATCGTCCTGGGCTGGAATACCTGTTCACAGGTGCCAGACTCCATGCAACACAGATGTGAAGCAGTTCTCAGAAACTGTGGCTATACAACTAAATGTTAGTACAGAAAATGTTTGACTTTGTAAAGAAAAATGTAGACACTGCTATTTTTTTGAACAGCCTAATATTCCTTTTTCTTCACTTTCTGTAAAGTAATAACAAATTTGCTAAATGTTTCTTCATGTTTTGATTTAGAATTGAATGTGCAATGTTCCCAATGCATTTGTGTGCATTGAAGTAAAAGTTATTATAAGGATTTTGAGCTTTACTCGCTTTTTTAAACACACTACTATTGTTTTGAACACAACTGTAATAAAAATAAAAATTCAAAAGGCAAAATTCAGAAAGCATCAACAAATTTAAGTAATATTAGGCCTTTTTCAGCAGAAAAATTGTTAGATTTGTGTGTGTGTGTGTGTGTGTGTTAATTACAAACTTTTAACCAAAAATACCAGTGCATGTTGAAAAGACCAGATTCGTGTGTTGTTTTGGCTGCTGGTATGCTGGTTACCCATATGGGATGCTGATATGCTGATTATTTCCTGCCAGGCTTAATCACAAAATTTTTAATTGGCAAAGACATGTTTTACTAACTTGGTCAGCCTTTATCCACCAAATAAACCAGCACTAACCAGCATAGACCAGTGGACTTGGCCAACTACATGATGATATACTAGTCAAAGTCAAAGTCTGCTTTATTGTCAATTCTGCCACATGTACAGCAAAAAAAAAAACAGACAATTTGCTTCGATACCTGCTGACAAAAAGAGAAAACAACAGAAGACATTCATTTTTTAAAGAAATCAATACTTTTATTCAAGTGACAGTAAAGACATGTATAATGTTGCAAAAGATTTTTATTTTTAAATAAATGCTGGTCTTTAGAACTTTCTATTCATTAAAGAATCCTGAAAAAATGTATCAGTGTTTCAGCAAAAATATTAAGCAGTACAACTGTGTTCATCATTGATAATAATAATAAATGTTTCTTGAACAGCAAATCTGCATATTAAAATTATTTCTGGAGAATCATGTGACACTGAAGACTGGAGTAACGATGCTGAAAATTCAGCTTTGCATCACAAAAATAAATTACATTTGAAAACATATTTAAATAGTTTTTAACTAGTAAAATGTGTGTGTGTGTGTGTATATATATATATATATATATATATATATATGAGCCTTTTCCAAGAATTTACAAAACTTACAATTAAGGTTATATAATTTAGGTTATAACTTTTCCCCCATGATGACCCTTACTGCCAAAATAATTAAACAGACAAAATAAAATAAAATTACAAAAACAACAACAATAAGAAGAATATACAATTTAATAATAATAAAAAAATAGATATACAAGATAAATACAAGAAATACAAGATAAACATTACAATATTGTACACATTTACAAATGAACAATATCATTGTAGGAAGAATAAAAATAAATAAATACCTAAACAATAATACAATTCACTTCTCTGACATATTCATAGTTGTCTTTACATAAATATAAAACCAAGCAACATTGGTGATCATGTTTAAACCAGTTTCCATTTCTCTTTATAATGATCAGTTAATGGGGGACAGTCTTCATCTTTTCAAAATATGTGATCATAGGTTGCCATGTCTCATAAAATTTTTGGACAGATCCCTTCATTAAATATTTAATTTTCTCTAATTTCAAATATAAAACCAGGTCACACATCCACACTGAAGCTTTAGGTGGGATTGCTGATTGCCACTCGAGTAATATTCTTCTCCTTACTAATAATGTGACAAAAACGATAACAATTTTTACTTTGTTTGTCAATGATACTTTGTGTTCTGGTACACCAAAAATAGCCATTTCAACACTGGGTTTTATTTCTAAATTAAAGGCATCATTTAGTGTTTTAAATATTAGTGTCCAATAGTCACTCAGCTTTTGACAAGCCCAAAACACAATATTATGGTTTTTAATGTATTTTTGTGCAGCCTTGTTGAGCATTAGAGACTTCTTTCCAAAACATAGACATGGTGTAATATTAATGCTAAATGATGCGTTCTCTTAAGGATAATTATTCCATGTTGTTGTCGTTTTCAGATGATTAAAAAAATAAATGGAGAGGAAGTCTGGACTGAACAGAAACACAGTTACTTCCTGGTGCAGTCCTTTTTCTAAAGACATTTGCCTTGAAGACTCTCCATGCTCAGTCAACACTAGATGAGACACTGCAGCTGCTCCTAGTTGCCTGGTTTCCACTTGTGACCAGTGCTTGCATCCAGCTGGCCCCGCCCCTTCTCCTCACTGCCCCACCCACTCTCATCTAGCTCCACCTCTTCAATGAAGCAACAAGTCAGCCTGCACCCATTCAAGCCTTGATTCTGCCTTTTTTATGTTATCCAATGTAAAATAATACTATCCTAATATTTCATTTTGAACCATTTTTTACGATCACGTCTGCATTAGCAATTTTAATCTTAAAGGCCAACTGTCGCCTGCCTTCAATTCTTTAGGTTTTATTATATGTGCTACCTTATACATTTATGTACTTAGGTTTGAGTATGCACTACGATATGCATGGGCCACATTTAAGTCTCCATCGTTGGTTTTTAGAGTATATTGGACCTTAGAGAGTTAGTATACCTCAGAGGTAGTCTACTCTATGCAGAGTTCATTTCATCTCACCGATTATAACGCACATAACATACACCATGCTAACCAGAATTTGCCCTTTCTTTTTGCTCGTGCTCCACTCCAAACACCAAGTCTGGTCTGCATGTAAGCTCTCATGCACCTATGCACCTCCACCCCTTACAACAGGGAACATTTCTAATGGTGCTTCAACTGGTGCTCAGGCCCAAAAAAGATGGAGCCAGCCATGGCTAAACCATTTCGGACATCAGCTGTTCTATAACACTCAATGAATCCATGGTGGCAAGTTTTTTCGGAAGATAATTGAGATGTTTTCCCAAGCTACTGCTGCAGGTCGTAGTATTGATGAATTTGTCAAGACGTCTGTTGACAAGGCCAGTCCAACCTGCGTGTCCCATAAAGGGAATGTCCTTCTCCTTTAACGAACCGCCCCACCAGGTACCGGCGGACAAATTCTCGTAATGTCTCAACATGGTGGCGAGTGCCTATTTATAAATAGATAGTAGATATATAGATACAGAAATACTAGCTAAATAAAGTGTGTCTACTGTGGTCAGACTATTGTGTCAGAAATCAAAGGAAACTTCTTTTTTTTCGGTGTGTTTGAGTCGTGTGTGTATCATTGTCTGTTTGGCCCTCACAGTGCTCCAATTACAAGATCTTGGCACTGGGGTCTATGCAAAAAAAGAACGCAAAAGGTCTTTTGCAGGACATGCGCGGAATCAAGAAACTAGATCTTCAGTTAGAAAAAGTGTTGTATAGAATATGTTGCACCTCACAAAAAAGAACAAAAAATCAAACAGCAATGAAATCTGAACAAAAATTTTATTTTGGTGACCTGAGGTGGATTTCATCGCTGTCATTGTAAACACACCTTAAAGGAATATTTCACCCAAAAATGAAAATTCTGTCATTAATTACTCACCCTCATGTCATTCCAAACCCGTAAGATTTTCTTTGATTTTCGGAACACAAATTAAGATATTTTTGATCAAATCCGAGAGCTTTCTGACCCTCCATAGACCGCAACACAACTGCCACGTTTAAGGCCCAGAAAAGTAGTAAGGACATTGTTAAAATAGTCCATGTAATCAGTGGTTCCACCTTAATGTTATGAAGCTACGAGAATACTTTTGTGCGCAAAGAAAACAAAAACGTGTCAGTCTTCAACATGCATTCATGAGAATACCACAACGCATGCGTGTGGTGCTGCTGAAACAGGAGCTGGCATTCTGACATAGAATTGTATGTATGACTTCCATTGTATGGTCAAAAAATATAATGGAATTTAATGGCAATAGCAATGGAAATGGCTGTTCGATTAACAACAGTCTTCAAAATATCTTCTTTTGTGTTCAGCAGAAGAAAGTAACTCATACAGGTTTGGGACGACATGGTGAGTAAAAGAGAATTTTAATTTTAGGGTGGACTATGCCTTTAAGAAGCATAAACATAGTTTCAAGTGGAAGAACACAATGAGATGGCTGGGATATGTTAACAGTTGTTTTGCATTGTCTTGTGTCATTTCACTGCTGTTGTCTGTAGTTGTGGAGTTCACATTAGGACTTTGGCAAAGCCCAAAATATAGCCAAGATCTGACTGTTAAATGACCTGTCTGTGCTTCCATGTTGCATTTCACCTTCTCGTTATTCAGGCGCCTTCACATTAGTCCAAGAATCGCATATGTTTCTGTTCTGTGTTCACATAATGTCAGAATTACCGCATTCAAAAGATTCTGTTCCGAAAAAAGTTTGTATCTTTGGACTCAGAAATGATTCATTTTTATGCCAATCCTCAAATCTTGAGGGTCAAAGAAAGTGCATTGTGTACCTAAGCTATAATAAAAAGATATGAAACTAGTTTAAAGTAGGCTAACTGTATGTAGTTCTGCGTATTTCTGTGACTTTTGAGCTCCTACAGTTAAGTAAGTGGAATTCACAATATACAACTGTCGTAATGTCTTAAAGCAATCTCACCAAACTTACAAACTCCCAGATGTTTGAGGGGAGCATGAAAGAAACAGAAGCCATTCGCCTTATTAGAAGTCAGAAGAATGATTTTGAAACTCAAGGTGAAAGGTAATACACACTTACATACAGTTGCTTTAATCTTAAGATTCTGGTCATTATGAACATGTTACAATGAGCAAGTTAGAAGTCGGAAACTTCACGGTAATTCTGTCATGACGTGAGCGCATGCATCATTGTCGCTGTGCTCTAGAATATTCCTACGTTTCTTTAACTATTGTGACTGATGAACACTGATCCAGAATATGTCCACCATGTGAATACTGGATGTTTCTGACTCAGTTTCAAACACTAGAAGAGTGTTTGATCTGCTGTTCTAATGTTTATGTCTGTCTGTCTGTCTGTCTGTCTGTTGTGCAAGTCTATAATTGTACTATAAGGACAAAAAAGACGTCAGACATTTTGCAGTCCTCCACCTTCAGGACCTTTTATTATTGAATACTTGAAGTAGGGGGAGATCTCCTGCCTTGAGAAGAGATATATTATATAGAACAAAGAAAAAAAAGAGAAATGTTGACTTATGTGGTGATGATGCATGATTATGTACATTATGTGCCAACTCTGGGCTGAAGTCTAACATTAGACTAAAGGTCTAATGGATCTCTACACAGAAATTATTAATAATGAAAGACAGAAAGAAAGAAGATTCAGCCCTGTAGGGTTTATAAAACTATGACGTATGTCAAAGGGCCTCTGGTTTGAGCAAAGGCCCAAAATAAAGAGAACAAAAGTGAAGATTTCTCTCTATATTTATATTTGTTGTGTGCCAGTTGCATTGTTTCTTTTATTTCACGATGTCAAAAAATGCAAACCTCTGGATGATACAAACCACTGTGACAAATGCCAGAAAAGAAATAGTATAATTCTTCTTAAAAACAAAAAACATTGTTTTTACTTTTTTAAGATATTTATTTATGTTATGTTTTTTTATGGTTCATGCTTTTTTGAATATGTCAGTTTGGGACTGTAAGATTTGTACATGAAATTAGTTTACTGTTCTTTTTCTGTACAGCAGTGCAAACAAGTCCAATGTGAGTGTCAGCATGCTGAATGATACTGTGTGAACGTGGGGTTCATTTTCCCATGGTGCACCAGTCGTCACGGATGAGACGCATTGGCATCATGATGGTGTAATGTGTTTGAGAATGGTGTGTCCTCACCCACATCTTCCCGCCCACTGCCAGTGGATTGCCCGTGCAACTAAATAAAAGCGTTCGCATGTTTTCGGGGTGCAGATCTGAGACGCTAAAAGAGTGTGGGATATGCTTGCATGATTGTGTTTGTGTATGCAAATAGGATTGTTACAGGGTGTGAATGCTGCGCGTGTGTTGGAGAAAGTTGGCGGTGCGAGAGCCTAGCAGGCGCGACTGGGGTGTTTGGTGTGAAATCTGTGTCATGTTCGATGTTTTTAAAGTCCTCAACCTTCCTGATATTTGCTATTGTATGTGTTGTACCTCCCCCCCCCCCCCAAACTATTCTTGAGTGTCAGTCGGCTTGTTTATATCCATTAAATAAGTGACTTTCTTTCTGAGATATGCTCTGTTTCATTTAAAAACAAATAAAAGTTTATTAGTCGAAGTCCAAAGAGTGTTTGTCCTCATACAAATCCATTGTATATTTCTGTTACATACACAACTGTTCAAAAGTTTGGTTCTGTAAGATTTAAAAATATATATTTTGCCAGGTCACATTAAATTTATTAAAAGGGACCTTCAAGAGGACAAAAAAGTGAATTACAAATAAATTCTGACTTGTTTTTAATTAAATTTTATTGATATTTTTTTAAACTATGTATTCATCAGATAATTTTGGAAGAAATATCACACTTTCCATTAAATATTTAGATTTTTTTATTATTATTATTTAAATTTAAATATTAATTATAACAATTTTTAACTTTAATAATAAGAAATGTTTCTAGAGCAGCAATAGGCATATTATAATGATTTCTGGAGTAATGATGCTGAATAAATTACATTTTACAATATATTAAAATAGAAAACAGTTTTTTAAATTGTAAAAATATTCCACAATATTATAGTTTTTTACTGTATTTTTAATCAAGTAAATGCACCCTTGATGAGAAGAGATGTTAAAAAAAACCTTATCAAAACCAAACTTTTAAACATTACGTACACTCACAAATACATTTCTACAGCATATATAGACTACCTGAAGGCTACTAAAAATGCAAAGGCCACAAAAAAAATGACAACAGATGGATATTGTTTAAGGCCGTTGCCAGTGCCCAAATTAACAATCAAAAACAACTGATTCCCAGTATACAGTAGTCAACTTGTAAGTGAAATAAGAATACGCCAAGTTGTCACATTGTTAGTCAAATTAAAAACCATTTGGGATAAAAAAAAAGTTCATGCTCATTATACTTCTTGAACATATTGCTGTTCCTGCCATTATATAAATGCAATAAGCCAATTGTAGGCCACGTGTTAGTAAAATCACAGTAATGGATGGCCTATTGTGGCTCATTACTTTATTTTTGACTACCTCACAAAAATATTGCTTATAGCAGCTTCCTTGGGCTGTGTGTGAACATACCATCATATGGTGTAAGAAATGGCCCAGCTCAAAAGTAGCAAACTTTGCATTTATCTCCCCTTCAGGATGGAATCTATCACTCGGTCACTCTTATCAGAGAGCCAGTATCCGGCCATGGCTGCCACTGCCCCCATAAAGATGGAGGTGAATACCAAGTCCCCTTTAGCCGCCAATGTGGCCAATGCACACAGCACAACACCGAAGAACATCTGCTGCAGAACCTCGATTTCATCCTCCTGAATGTCGTCAAAAAGACCCTTTTCTTCAGACGCTGAGAGAGAGACAGGAAATCAGAAACATCTACAAGTGCATTTTGTGTTACATTATGTGATTTAAATGCAAAAAGGTCATTATTTTTGTTTTCTTTGTGCACAAAAAGTATTCTCGTAGCTTCATAAAATTACAGTTGAACCACTGATGTCACATGGACTATTTTAACAATGTGCTTACTACCTTTCTCGTCCTTGAATGCGTCAGTTCTGTTGCTATCTAGGGTCTGAGAGCTCTCGGATTTCATCAAAAATATCTTAATTTGTGTTCTCAAGATGATGAATGAGGGTGAGTAATTAATGACAGAATATTCATTCCTTTAAAGGGATAGTTCACCCAAAAATGAAAATTCTGTCATTAATTACTCAGCCTCATGTTGTTCCCGTGAGACCTCCGTTCATCTTCGGAACACAAATGAAGATATTTTTGATGCAATCTGAGAGCTCTACAGCATACGCTGTTTACGTTCAGGAGATACTCTCCAAAATGGCGCTAAGGTGACGCGGAGGAGACGGCTTGTTGAATAAAGTCGTTTTTTTTTTCTTTTGCACACAAAAAGTATTCTCGTAGCTTCGTAAAATTACGGTTGAACCCCTGATGTCACATGGATTATTTTAACGATGTCCTTGCTACGTTTCTGGACCTTGATCATGTTAGGATCCTTGTTGTCTATGGGAGGGTCAGAGAGCTCACGGGATGCATCAACAATACCTATTTGGGTGAATTAACCCTTTAACTTGAACTAAAATAATAATAATATTTTGAACTTATAAAAATGACAAAAACACTGAACACTGAAAAAAAAACCTTTAAAACAAACAAACAAATGAATGAATGAAAATTAATGCTAATATATCAATACTCAATAAAACTAAAATAACATGAACACAGACTCTTTGATACACAGATTATACCTGTGTTATTTCATATCTGTGAGAATAAAACTCAAATGGTGTTTGAGCTCACCTGTTGTCTGGCTCCTCTCACAGGTGTCGCCTCTGTGTGTGTAACCCGCTGCACACTGACAGTGAAAAGAGCCCTCTGTATTCACACAGAACATATTGACCCCAGGACAGGCCAATACCTCCTCAGCGCACTCGTCTATATCTGCAGGAGAAACAAAATACAGCTGCGATTTCTGGCCCAGAGACCACAATATATAAAGCCAATTGAAAAATGAGATAAACAGAAAAAAAAATTTTTTGTTGTTGTTGTTAACATTGTTGGTGGAAATGCTTCTTATAGCCACAAGATGGTACCATTGCAGAAGAACTAATTTGTGTCATTACAGACAAGATTAATTTGATGTTCTTGTAAGTTTTCAAGCTTGATACAGCAGCAGCAAATTCCCAAATGAAACTATAATATATTTTAAATTAATTATTCCAGCTATTAATAGTATGGCAATCAAGATTAAGGAACATTTTTTACATTATTCAGCAAAACAAAGCAAGTCTAAAATGGGATTTAAATGGGAGAAAAAAATAAAAACATACTTAGAAGTTCTAATTTATTTAAAATGATGTCCTTTAATACATTTAGAATGCTGATGTCTTCAGGCCGATGTTTGCATAGAACCAGAAGTGACACTTTCAGCTGACAAAACAATTAAGATGTTTGTTCTCAAATGACCTAAAAACACTAGTTGAACTTCCTTCTGTCTACATCCTGCAGTGTTTTTACCCAGCTAACAAGGAACATTCTCAGAACTGTATGTTTGTAACTTAATGAGAACATTGGCAAACATTTTTAGGACATATTTTAGTTGAGTTTTAGATTTTAATTCATTTTTTTATACTAGTCAAGTCAAGTCACCTTTATTTATAAAGGAGCTTTCAGTAAAAGCAGCTTTACAGTATTAAATAGTAAAATAGTGTGTCAATAATGCAAAATTACAATAGTAAACACTCAATTTTCAGTTAAAGGCAGTTCATCATTAAATTCAGTGATGTCAACATCCAGCTCAGTTCAGATTAAATAGTATCTGTGCAATCAAGTCGACGATATCGCTGGAAATTAAGTACTACCCATATTTTATAGATAATAGACAATACATAACTAGTTACGTATATAGACTAAAACTCACCTATGCATCTCATGCCTGATGATCTGTAACCAGCAGCACATTTTCTACAGCGGGCAGGTCCTCCACCCATACAACCAACACAGGCCTTATCACATCCTGAAAAAGGACAAATAATAAAACAACATGGTTACATTTTATTTTAAGGTGTCCTTATTACAGTGTAATTATATATATTTACTGAGTAATATTAATTAACTTCATGTACTTACTATACGCTTAGGTTTAGAACTAGGGTTTGGTTTAGGGTTACTTGCATGCATGTGATTATGCATAGTTTGTTGTTAATATAAAAGTAAGTGCATGTAACATGTTACTTTTATACAGTATTAAACCACAAATCATATTAAGTGCAAGTGTAAAATGTGTTACTCTGCTGAGCCATGTGTTGAGGATAAAGCACACTGACCTTTGCATTCATAAGAGCCATGGGTGTTGAAGCAGTATGTGTTGTCGGGACACCGATCCAGATCAGTACCACATTCATCAATATCTGTCAGCGTAAGAGTGTAGAAGTGAAGTTCAGAGTGAAACAGACCATGAGGTGAATCGTGCGTACAGTCTGTTCATCTCACTCACCCACGCACAGGTTGTCATGCAGGATGAATCCGGTGTGGCACTGAAGGCACTGGTCTTTCTCTGGGCCGCCGCATGCTTTACAGTGCTCTGAGCAGTTCTGACCCAAAATTAGATGAAAAAGGGCCACGCAGAGCACAGCAGACAGGAACAACATCCGCGAGGGTGACATTACTCTCACACTAACGCTGAGTGCTTCAAACCCCCACTTTACACAGTGTTTACTGTTAGAATGACATGTGATGGTTTTAAAATCAGGAATTTGTTTAAAGAAAAAAAAAGTTGATTTCATTTACAATTAATTTCATTTATAAAGACTTATAATATGGTGTATTAGGGTAGAGTGGGGGAAAACGCCACCCTACTGTTTTTCCCAAAATAACCACAAGATAATGTCAAGATAAATTTTTATTGTAAATATGGACTACGTTGACAAGAATGATGTAGAAGTTTTCACCATGAAGCTTACATTGGTGATGTACCGAAGAGAAAACATATTTCACTGTAAATGATCTAATTTTCAGCAGTAAGAGAAAAAAGTGTTTTAAAGCTTGTTGTTTTGTAGAACATCACAGTTATATATGATATGAGAACAGTAGGGCCTGTAGATAGGGAGTACGTGTTATTTAATAAAAATATAGTTATATTTTCAGAATGACATAATTGTTTTCTCAAACATAGTGTCTGGGGTAAAGCTCCCCCAGGGGGCAATGGGCAATTACTGTAGTTAATCTGTTCTGAACCTCAAATCCTTTGTTTTTCCATCAAATGTATTCTAAATAGTCAGTTGACTAAAAATATTTGTACTTTATATTTAAAAATTACCTCAAGTTAGCATCAGGTAGCTAATTAGCTAGCCAGTTAGCATCAGCTAACAATTTTTTTTTTTTCAAATAGTCTATCATAATTTTGTAATTCATAATTATTGATTATATTCTTTTTTAATTTTAAGCTAAAGCTGCCTGTACTCTGATTTCGCTGTAAAGGTTTAAAGCAAATTGCTTTGTCAGACTGGGGGCATTTTACCCCACCTTGGCACAAATTTAATTTTTGTTTAAAATCTAATAACACGAAAACTCTGGACATTTTTCATACTTGGTTTATAATTTATGTCATTGTCACTAAAACAATAATAACTTTTCTGATCACATTTAACTTTTGTTTCACAGGGAAAATAAAGCACAATCCTAAAGGGGGGCGTTTTCCCCCACTCTACCCTGTTATATAAAAAAATCATAGAGTTTAAGGGGTAAGAAGTTTATGTTAAATAAATAAAGCCACTGCTTTCATGAATCATCATTTTAGACAATAGATTAATTGTTAGTGCTGCTTAGCTGTGATAATTATTCTCTAAATGACTGCATTAAAAAATAATAGTGATTTTAAATGTTCTAATTTCACATGTTGTTATTACTGTAGCCTATATTGTGCATCTTTCCTGTTTATTGTCATGTGTTAGTTTAAATGTATTAATTGTATTAGTATTTATGTCAAAATACTAGGTATAAGAAATTCCAGGTTTCTTTTCAAGTTTCTAATTACGGCAGGATTGGCATTCCATATCTAAAGCCAAGTAACATAAATATGACATTTGGAGTAGCAGTCTGAGTATAAGGTTGAATTTTTAGTTACGATATTAATTTAGGGGGCGAGAGAGGCAACCTAAATTATATTTTACCATGCATGCTAAACCGTAATGCATTAAAACAAAACCAACAAGCAGAATGCAAAAGTTTAGAAAAGACCAGCATGGAATTTATGTTTTAAATACTCACGAACGGGATAGTGATGGTTTGGCTGTCAGTAAAACCAATATTTTCCCGTTTTCGCTTTTAGGGTTCAGGACGCAATTATACACCCAACAGATCCCCCTGTGCGCAGTTGACGGAAAAATGACAAATGCTACTATGGCGAAGGTTTGCTTCATGAATATTGCATATGATATTCCAGCATCGACTGGTTAACGTACAATTTGACTCATGAACATTAATAAGGTCCTGGTGATGTAGTATGAAAATCTTTCAATGGTGATGGGCTGGTCATGAATATTAAGAGAACGTCTTCGCCATGGTAGTCTCGCTGAGTTGCTAAGATAACTTCGTTGTGTTGTGCCTGGTGCGCGAGTAGATGTCCTATTGAATCACATTTACCAACACTTGATCTGTACCCTAAATATTAGCCTATGTTTTAACTCCACTTTATATGTATGTAATTACAATGTTTCCAGCGCGGAGAAATGTAACACATGCCACCTGCTTCAGACTCATTCTGGAACTTGTGTAATGACACTGAGAATGCCTCTGCTTTTTAAAATACACGAGTTAAAGCGGAAGCATTATTATTTAGACTCATTGTACCTGATTCATGGCAGCTTTCGGGCGACTAAGTAGGTTAATTATGTGTTTCTAGTTTCTTCAGTCATGGACGCACAAAATCAGCGAAGCGGCAACAGCTTGAGGACGTCGTGCACATTACAGACCGCGCTTCTCAAATAACAGCGATTATTTTTAGTCTGAAGTGGGTCTGGTGTACGATATTTTTATGCTGCCCCCTCCCTAGCTTCTTTTTATAGACTCTAATTGTCTCTATCCACCTCAAGTCTGATAGTTTGCTGGACATGGTCTCCCGCTTCGGCTGGTTGGCCAGTCTAACCAGCATGTCAAACAGACCTTTATTAGATGTCTTTAAAATGTTTATGATTCAGAATGTATGTAAAACTGACATCTTAAAGACGTGTATCAGATGTTTGTACACAGCAGATGCTTTCCAGATCAAATGATCTTTAACAGACATCTTGCAGATGTACATGTTATCTGTTGGCTATATTCAGTCTATTTTATAGGCCTACCACTCATCAGACCATGACAAACCTAGTGTCAAAACTGTATATTTGAGTACAACCATAGCAATTCAAATGTACTGTATATTACAAAAGTTCAATTAAAATATATATTACAGCCATATATAAAATATGTGAATAGCAATATATTTATGTATAGATATTAGCCAAAAGCCATTATTTACAACCATTAAATAAAAGCAGAGATGAAAACAGTAAGTTAAAGGAAATTTCCTTCCAAATACCTATGAAAACATAGGAGTACATACACATATATTTCTATACATACAGTATGAATATTTGAAGTATTTTTAGTGTATTTATCAATTTATTTACTTCCTGTTTCCTGTGGAATATCCTCATTTGGGCTTGTAAGTCCTACATGCAGACTTCCCTCTTAAACTATTCCTGGAGATAATAGTCAGTTACTGTAAATATGTCTGTGCCATATTCACATAGTATTCAAAGGTACTTCATGATGGCACATGAATAAACTTCCTCGGTATTTCCAAGCATGCTCATAAAAACATGGTATCAGCATGTTTTTTGGACTTTCTGGTACTTTTGTTGTTCATATCATCTGTCCATAGTCCATACTGACAGATTGTGACTGACCATCCTAACAAAGTTCTGGTGTGATGAGGGAGTAAATGACACATCAGTGCTGTTCATTTTTGAGAAAATTTATTTCCTCTGTGTCTAGGCTGAGTGAATCAATTTGAGTGAGCATGGATTCAGTCCTCATCCTCGACTTAAAAATGTTCTGCACTCCTTGAGCCAGCTTCCTCTGTGCCTTTTTCATCCACCACATCTTCTTCAACTTCCCGCTCATGTTATTTGGGCTCTCCAAACACAGTTCCATAAGTAATCCCTGAGACTGCGAGGGTAGCTTATAAAGCGGCAGGCCCCTCAACAGCTTTGGCATGTCATGCTCCTCATTGATGTGAAGTTCATGAACGTCTAACTGCACAAGGATGAACCGCTGACCAGCGCAGCCCTTCTGACGGTCAGCAAAAATGCAGCCCAATGCCGAAGCCAGCATATCTGAGGAGTATGTGGCAGGATTGCTTTGTCTTTCCACTGCAATTTTCCAATACAACTCGGCTCTCTGAAGTGTTGTTGGAGAAAGCACCAGAAGGGCCTTCCCTCCATGCTTTTGGATGTGATCGAGCTTAGAGTGGAGCCACGCGGCCGGGCCGCAAGAACCAAGCTCTGTTTGGTTCCACAGGTCGAGAAATACTCTGAAACCCAGCTCAAAAAACAACTGGCCCAGTTTACACACCAGCTGTGGGTCCGTGGCTGAGGAATGGAGCAACAACACCTGTCCCCTCATATCTAGAGAGAGAAATGAATAGGGCATGAGATTATCATAAGGTAAGTTAAATTAATTGGAGAACTTTTCCTATGCTAAAAGGCTTCTTGATAATAAGACACACAAATGACTGTAAATAAACACCTTGTGTACCTTGAGAATGACATCTTCTGTCCCACCCTGTGAGAGGAACATACAAGAATGTAAAATCTCATCAAAGGAGAAGACTTTCTTTAATACTTCAAGGAATAGTTTACCACAAAATAATAATAAAAAAATGCTGAAAATGTATTCACACCTAAGCCATTCAAGATATAGATGAGTTTGTTTCTTTATCAGAACAGATTTGGAGAAATGTGCATTACATCACTTGCTCACCAGTGGATCCTCTGCAGTGAATGGGTGCCGTCAGAATGAGAGACCAAACAGCTGATAAAAACATCACAATAATCCACAGGTAACCCACATGACTCCAGTCCATTAATTAATGTCTTATGAAGTGAAAAGCTGCACTTACTTAGATATTTTCGTCTTGTTTCCAGCCAAAATATCGAAAAATTCTTGAGTTTTTGATTGAAACAAGCAAAATAATCTACCAATGGGGTAAGCAAAATAATCTTGTTTTCTGTTTGAAATAATTTTGATGTTTTTATCAGCTGTTTGGATTCTCATTCTGACGGCACCCATTCACTGCAGTGTGTCCATTGGTGAGCAAGTGATGTAATTCTAAATTTCTTCAAATCTGTTCCAATGAAGAAACAAACTCATCTACATCTTGGATGGCCTGAGAGTGACTAAATTTGTATTCCTTAGAAATTTCACTAAAAAGAGTACAAGACACAAAAAGTGGTAAGATGGGTGAAAGAACACAAAATGAAGAAGAAGGAGTTGAAAAAGACAAAGAGCATGCTGAGACGGAATAAATGTGTTCTACACAGATCACCACAAAAATATGTGCCATTCACAGACACACATGAATAGAGCCATTGAGAGCAAAAAGAGTGCCTGATCAACATCTCAACAAAAACCGCAACTGTATCTCTCTTTCACCATCTTCAATCCAATAAAATCATAAGAAATGGCTGATCACTTTGACAACACAGTGGTTATCAGTCTCTAGCATAAACTATTTTGAATTTACTATGAGATTTTTGATGGATTTTTCAATGGCCAATTGCAATTGACTGCTAGAGCAGTGTAGCAAGTGGTCAAATAATGCCAATTAAATAAATATCGATCTTATTTTAATATTAATCTTTCAATCTATTTATTTATTGCTGGGCAACTATTAATCGTGATTAATCGCAACCAAAATAAAAGTTTTTGTTTATATATGTGTGTACTGTATATTTATGTATATATAAAGACACACACATACAGTGTATATTTGGAAAATATTTACATGTATTTACATGTAGCTTATATATTTATATTCATATAATTTACATATTTAATATATAAACATATTTTTCTTAAATATATACATGAAAGTATGTGTATTTATACATACATAATAAATATACACAGTACACACACATATATTATATACACAAAAACTTTTATTTTGGATGCGATTAATCGCGATTAATCGTTGCCCGGCACTAATTTATATTAAAAGATTAAATATTAAATTAGATTACATTGTTATTGTTGATAATAATTATTAATAATAATAGCATTTTCTAAAATAGCATAAACATATAAAATCCTTCAATGTGTCAGACTTTCAAACATTTTGGATATAAAGACATTTATAAGAGGTGTTTATATTATAAATATGTTTTTGTAAGTGTATGTGTATAACTGTATGTATGTGTTTGTTTGTTTTTTTTCCCTATTTGTCTGCTTGTTTACCTCCTCCTACTGCCTCTCCATAAGCTAGCATAATTGCCACAATTGCATCTTCTTGGTACATATCTTTTTTTTTCTCTCTCTTTTTCTCTGGGTTTTTTTTTTTGTATGTCTGTATTGCTTTGTTTGCTTAATAAAAAAAATAAAAATTAAATTAGATATAATGCATATATAATTTGCTAAATGAAATCTAGAATTTATGTATATATTTAATAGAATTGTATTTTTTTATATAATTAAAATATATGCAGTATAATAATAATAATAATAATAAAAATGGTGATTTTAGTTGCGACTGTAAGTCATCACCATTCTGTTGTAGTTTCTTTGTTGCTGAGAGGAAAAACATCTTATAAACGAAGAGATGCTGTAGATAGCAAAGACTTACATTTGAGTTTGTTCACCAGGAGAAGTACTCCAAAAGCAGTCAGACAAACAAAGATCAGCGGCAGAAGAAGAAGAAGGCTCCAGTACTGCCGCTCCACTAAAATAATATGAAGTGAACAATAAACCAACTGATAACAACTGCCATATTCATATTTAGTATAGCGAATGTTAGTTTAGTACATCGAACACACAAATATCAATGTGATCAAATGACAATGAATGGCAGCTTTAAACAGGATATAAATGAGATGTTTCTTCTCATCACACACTTACAGGGATGTTGACAGTACCGCACAATCTTTCCATCTACTTCAAGCTGCAGACAAAGACACAGACAAAGATGAATGTTTACCGTGTTCATTGTCTGTTTGCACTAAATGACTGATGAATGCTGAAAGAAAGAAATCTAAAAGGCAGATGGTATCATACCATGACGCAGAGCTGCTGGTGATTCTGAGACCTGATATTCACAAACTTCCCGGATGCCTGCAGAGAACAAATATCATTAAAGCAAACTGCTTTATAGCCATCTGGAAAAACAATTATTAGCTTTGACCTCAGTTGGAGCAAGCACCATATTTAATTTCACGTGAATTAAAATGAAAGCAAACAAGGGTCCATTTAACATAATAGTTTGTTTTGCACCTGGGAGTCAATCATTCAGTTTCAAAAGTCCGGAAGTCACTCGTGAAAGGGAGATATAGTGAAAATCCAAACATAAAAACAAAGTAAAAAAAAAAAAAACATCAGAAAGTCTTATATTTATGTTGCCCTTTTGCTTTAATGTTTAATCTTGCTTTAAATATTTATTTATTTTACATCAAAATGTCTTTTTGATATGGAAGCCTGTTTTCACCAAAGAATGAAAAACATTAAAAAGATAATTACAACTTTTTGTCTCACGTTTCTGTCTTTTCAAAGTCAGAATTCTAAGAGAAAAGTCAGAAATATGAGATGTTAACTTACAATTGTGAGATAAAAAAGTCAGAATTACATTTATTTATGTATGTAATGTATGTATTACTTTATTTTTTCTTTCCCATGGCGGAAACAGGAAAGGTAAATAAATAAATAAATAAACTTTGTTGTATTAGACGCATAGACACATTTAGGCAGATCGGGATCGGCGCATTCCCTTCAAAGCGAAAGTAACGTAATCCTCTGCGTCTTCAGCGGCTCAGATGTCGGGAGTTAATGACGACTGCTATATTCATTACTACATCCAACAACAAAGCACCTCAGTCGCTTAATCGGAGACATTCTTGTTTTCGCCTGCACCGGAGTCGACACAATGGCGGACAGCTCACAGCTCACTCAAGGGCCGGGCGGGTCTAAGGTAAGATGGTCTTGTCAATCAACTATCGTGGGAGGGGCCTGTACAGAACTACGCCATTCTGACAGGAATCTCAGAACAGCCTGATTTGAGAAAGGGGATTTTAAAAAAACCACTGGGTGGATTTTTATCATTATAGGATGGATGTGTACACACACTTCCAACACACATTTATGTTCAAACAACTGTAAAGTGAATTTTGCATCTGATGACCCCTTTAAACATTTTTATAATTCTAAAAGCATTTATTTCCAGGTTTCAATTTAAAAGTCCTAGATTTCACTGTGGTGTTAGAGGTTATATATCCCACTTTTGCAGTGTGCATACTTCCTAACAGCCTCATTTCATTTATGACAGAAAATACATATACCTAAAATGTATATTTACCCATAGTATTGTGCTGTTTTCTCTCCAATCATTACAGCATTTCTGTCTGAATCCTTCAACTTCTGTGCATTTTCCATCTGCCTTGAGCTGACAGGGCCACATTTCGACTCTTATCCTGCAGGGCACTGTTAAATTCCAGCTTAGCACCGGCTTACCATCATTTGTCTTGATGTGGGCCGAAGACACTGACATGTTGCTCAGGACATTGGCTTTAAATTCTGCCAGTGGAAAAAAAATAATTCAAAAATACAAAATAAATCAAGATGGTGTTGAACATCCTTCATATCCAAGGCACTGATGCTAACTTTTATTTTTAAGAAAAGTGTAGATCTTAGATCAGTGATTCTCAACCAAGGAGCTAGGTTCCTAGTGCCCTAAGGGGCACTAGATTATTTAAAAATGATTTAAAATCTGACAAAACAAGTATTAAAATAATTTTCATGTAAATAAATGAAATCTTATAATGAATATACATCATACACTAGCTATTTTATAGGGTAGAATTAAAAAATATATATAAAATATAATTTTTTATAATTATATTTTACAAATTTTAAAAATATTTAAATTTATTTTAAATGTTAAAACATTATATATATATTTTCATACAATATAATCCTTATCCAGTAAATCACAAACAACTTAAAAAGTCATGGTGTCTCTGAATATTATTGTCGTTTTACCTGTATTTTTTTCAAAAGGACAGATTTCCGAACGAACTGAAACATTTTTCCACGCCTGAAGCATATGCAAACACACAAGGAAAGTTAAAATAATATCGAAAGAGATTTTAGCAAGCATTGTTTTGAGCATGTGCATGTTTGAAAAGCACGGTACCTGGAAACACATGCAGTCTGTGATTGACACCAGTGGAATGTTATTACTTGGCAAGGGCTGAGAGAAGAAAAGGTATGGTAAGTTACCGAAAAATGGTAGCTGATGAAAAGCACAAACTGGTTTGTACAATCTACTGTTTGTCTGTAATAAGCCCTCAGGCTGTGTTGTATGGACAGAAATAATGTGCGAGTTCACTGACCCAGCATCTCCCTTCTCTTCCGCGTTTCATACACAGGGACAGGCGTTCAGAAGCTCCTTCATCCTCATCGACTGACAGCACCTTAACCACACTCCCCTGTATTTCAGTGGAGACCCTGGGACCTAAAAATCAAAAGGAAACATGGAGTAAATTAAATTTGCTCATCCACTATGGTCTTTTACCCTACAAACAAAGAAGTCTGATGTCAAATCTTTATTTAAAAAAAAAGTCTTATTCTGGTTGAACACAGAAACCAAATCTCTGATCCAAAGAATTTATAACGTAACCTATAATTAAATTTGGGTTTAAATGAGGAAGGATTTTTTAACATACAGTACATTAAAATGAGAGAAATTTAAAACTGAATCAATCTGAACATACCTTTACACTGCTCTATGTCCTTAAGGTGTGATAAGGAACACACTGCAAAGACAAAAAACATTTGAAAACATTTTTTTTTCTATAAAAACATTTTTAACAAAACATGCTTACTGACTGGTAAATGAAAACATCACTAATGTCACTGTCGCTACTTTTCATACACTTTATGCTGCATTTGCATTTGTATTTGCATAATGCATTTGCATACATCTTCAACTTTTAATCTTTTGGTAAAATATAACATTTAGATTCAACAAGACTAAAGTTGTGTGAATGAAAATGGCATAATGACAACAGATAGATCTACTTTTAAATAGAATTAGTGAATATAAAAAACATATACTTTTAACTACTAATAAGTAAGCTACACTTGTATAGGCTACTGTTGGATATGTGTATCTAGAGTAAGTAAAAACAATAGCTACCTGTTTTTAATGTAGGGAATTCATTAATTTCAACTTCAGGTGACTTAGTGAATGATCGAACAGTGATCTTCATTGTTCTGCCAAAGTCAACATCTTTATACTCCACCAGAGTAAGCTGCACCACACAAAGATAAACACCGAGATAGCAATCAAGTCACTAATTTCATTCACATTTACAAGGTACTTCAGTCAGGATTGTCTGGAAATTCTGCTTTTTTTTAATGCATTTTTTTACTTTTAACTTGCCAGACCTTATAGAAATATTTCAATTAAATATAAAATAAAATATTCATTTTAAAAGATCAAATATTACACTGTTGTTAATGACAATTGTATTATTATTATTTTATTTATTTATTTTTGCCTGAGCAAAGTCAGTAAGTTTTAGTCCAATGCGATAACATTAAAGGGATGGTTCTGTCATGACAACTCTCGGAGGGATTGGCACGGTAATGTACATGACAATGTTAATATATTTGGTCTTGGCAGAATAGATCTGCTATGCTGCTGCTGCTGCTGTGGCAGAGCAAGTACCGGGACTTGCTACTGCCAATACATCCACAACATGCTGCTGTGAGCATGTAAGAAATACTGCTGCTACAAATATAACATACATGAAATAACTCCCTATATCATACATGAATCACCTCGTAGAAGATCTATACAGGTGGAGCTGGCGAAGGTAGAGGGTTTCAGAAGCACGCAACGAACTGCTACAACAAGCACTAAAAATATATTTGAATGTTGAGCAGAGAGCTCATTGGCTACCGATACAGGAGAGAACCAATCAGCTGTGCCATGAGATAATGATGTCACTAGGTCAGATTGAGTTAATTAAGATATTTTTGATTAAATCTGAGAGCTTTCTGACCGTGCACAGACAGCAGTGCAACTGACACGTTCAAGGCCCAGAAAGGTAGTAAGCACATTGTTAAAATAGTCCATGTGACATGAGTGGTTTAACTGCAATTTTATGAAGCTACAAGATTACTTTTTGTGCGCAAAGAAACAAAAATAACAACTTTATTCAACAATTTCTTCTCTTCCGTGTCAGTCTTCGATGCACGTTCATGAGAGTAGCATGCATGTGGATTTCATCAACAACATGAGGGTGAGTAATTAATAAGAGAATTTTCATTTTGTTCTAGCATTTTTTGAGAAAAAGAAAATCTTCTCCAGGTCAAAATAGCGAGAAGGCAACATGAGGGTTAAATAGACATGGTGGTGACACTCACATTGAGAAGTTTACGGCTTGCGGTAGAAGTCACTGTGAAGTCTACTCTCTTGCACCACTCATACTGCATTTCTGCTGGTTGGTAGCATAATGTAATAGTAGCTACATGAAAAGAAGACAAAGAGGCAACTTTAATAATGCACTGCATGACAGACAATGGTGAATCCACTGCTATCTTTCAGCAAAAGCAAATACAGTTTGAGAAAATCAGTTTGCCTAAGTACATTAGCACTAATAAACAAATGAAAAGCTAATAAATATTTTTGAGTTTTTCAGTTCACTTGGTCTACCTTGATCTAGCTGGTCTTCACAGAGAGAGTGTTCTTCCTGTTAAAAGTATAAGATGTTAAAGGTTTTATTTAAAGATGGAGTTTTTAAAAATACATTTTGTCATGAATGTTCAAAACACTTACCCTTTGACCTTCTGATGTGTCATTTGACATGGAAACACATCCTGAATCCCAGTCCCCTGAAATTAGAAAGGTTAGTGTAAACATAAACCATTAGGCCAACAACTGTAATGTGCTGTTACTGTAAGAACTCACCACTGCTCTCCTCTTCATATTCTGATCTCTCAATATCTCTGTCCTCCTCCTCTTTAAGATCTGGAATAATACTCAGCTGGATGTTGATCCACAAACAGGGTTTGCAGTCCTTCTTGTGACAGCACAATTTTGGCTTCACGGCCAGAGAACACACATACACAGGACCACAGACCACATCAAGTGGTGTGATAGGATCTGTATTTCTCACCCTGCAGTTTAGAGCCTAAAAACACAAACATATTCCAGGTTACAAACAGACTATCTTGGAAACATTTTTGTATTAGCATTTGAATTAACTTTTTTTCCTTTTTTGGTTTGACATGCATTACAGATGCAAAATTTCAATAAATTCTTGAAACTACGATTTAGAATAATATTACAAGATTACGCACAACTTATTTTTTTATTAAATATTGTTTTATTTTTTAAATGGAAAAAAATGTATATCCATACATAGAGGTGCCAAACAAAACAATTATTATTTGTATTTCAAAAATAATTCTGGAAATATTATCAGTCTTTAAAATATATAAAAAGAAAAAAAATGTAATTATGTATACAGGAGAACTCCACTAAAAATGAATTTGATTAATCCACTAAAAAAAAAAAATCACTGAAACGCTAGCTAATTAAACGTCAAAAAATTCAGATAAAAAAAATAACATTTTACACAATTTTTCAACTTTTTAGAAAATAGCGTCCGTCTAGTGGTACTGCGGGACAAAATCGTCGGGAGGAGAAGATCCGACATCTGTGGCAGGAGCTACGTGTGCTTAGAAAGCAGTTCAAGCAAGCAAAGGAGAAGGATAAAGCTGCCCTGGCTGAGTTTCAGAACATCGTAAGGAGTAAGCTCACTACCACCCGTCGAGCTCAGTGGCACAGAAAGAGGGGCAAGGAGAGGGCTCGCAGACGGGCAGAGTTTATCACAAACCCCTTCGGATTCACCAGGAGACTCCTCTGGCAGAAGTGTAGTGGTCATCTCACCTGTACTCAAGATGAGGTTGATAAGCACCTCAGCACCAGTTACAGCGATAGAGCAAGAGACCAGGACCTTGGACCATGAAGCATGTTGATAACCCCACCGGAACCCAGTGTGGCATTTATCCTCAAGGACCCAACCCTGAGAGAGGTTCAGGAGGTTGTCAAAGCAGCTAGGACAAACTCAGCACCAGATCCAAGTGGAGTGCCCTACGCGGTCTACAAGAATGGAAAACACTATGGAAAATTATCATCTGGAGGAGGGGGAAAGTGGCGCAGCAGTGGAGACATGCAGAGGGTGTCTGGATTCCTAAGGGGGAGAACTCAAGTAACATCAAGCAGTTCAGGGTCATCTCACTCCTCAGCGTGGAGGGGAAGATATTTTTCAGTATTGTTGTCTGACACATGACAGAGTTCCTCCTGCAGAATGAGTACATTGACACTGCTGTACAGAAAGGAGGTTTCCCAAAAGTACCAGGCTTGCTTGGACTTGTCACCCAGTTAATCCGGGAGGCTCAAGAAGGTGATGGTGATCTGGCGGTGCTGTGGCTCAACCTTGCCAATGCTTATGGATCAATCCCGCACAAGCTGGTGGAAACCTCACTGATCCGACATCATGTTCCAGATATGACCAGGGACCTCATTTTGAACTATTATAGCTTCTTTAATTTGAGAGTCACGTCTGGACCAATAACATCTGCATTTCATAGGCTGGAGAAAGAAATAATCACAGGGTGAATCTCAGTGATCTTGTTTGCCTTAGCTATATGCTAGTTAAGTCAGCGGAGGTGGAATACAGAGGCCCACTTACCCGGTCAGGTGTGCGACAGCCCCCTATCAGAGTGTTTATTAATGATCTGATGGTGACCACAACATCCGTACCAGGTTGCAGATGCCTGCAGAATGCCTCATCAGTTGGGCCCGAATGGACTTTAAGCCAGCTAAGTCCCGATCCCTTGTGGTGAGGAAGAGAAACGTAACCGATAAGTTCCCTTTCTCCCTCGGAGGAGTGCAAATTCCGTCAATCACCGAGAAGCCAGTTAAGAGCCTGGGAAAAGTATTCAGCAGCACACTTAGGGATACAGCCACACTCCCTGAAACTGGAAAAGAGTTGCACACCTGGATTGGTCAGGGCTGGCATGGGAAGTTCAAAGCTTGGATTTACCAGCATGGCATTCTGCCGCAAGTCCTTTGGCCACTGCTGGTTTATGACGTCCCCCTAACTATTGTCAAAGGCTTTGAGAGGAAGATCAGCCACTTTCTACATAGGTGGTTGGGTCTCCCTTGGAGTATCACCAGCATAGCCTTATACAGAAGGAAGAACAAGCTACAACTCCCCTTCAGTAGCCTATAGGAGGAGTTCATGGTTTCCCGAGCAAGAGAGCTGCTGTACAGAGAATCCACTGACACCAAAGTTTCCTCAGCTGGCATCGAGGTGAGGATGGGTAGGCAGTGGAGGGCCCAGGAGGCAGTTGACCAGGCTGAAGCGTGGCTGCAGCACAGTGTGCTGGTGGGTACAGTGGCGTCAGGACACGCAGGGCTTGCTTGGCTGTACTAATAGTCCTCGATATGACAAGGCTCGGGGAAAGGACAGGCGTCAACTTGTCCAAGAAGAAATCCGAGCAGGGGTGGAGAGAGAAAGGCGCATCAGTAGGATGGTGGGATGCGACAACAAGGGGCGTGGACTCGATGGGAACAAGCAATGAACCAAAAGATCTCGTGGACTGAATTGTGGAAAGCGGAGCCATACCGGATCCAGTTCTTTATCCAATCAGTCTACGATGTCCTCTCCAGTCCAACCAACCTCTTCTCCTGGGGCCTGAAAGACACACTTAGGGACACAGCGTGTAATCTCATTTCTTAAGGCTGCAGAGAAACCACCAGGGAGCAGGAACTCAGCAGGAGAACTTCTGGCAACAGCTCGAGACTGGCAGCTAAAGGTTGACCTGGGAAGGCAGCTCAGATTCCCAGATACCATCGCCACGACCTCGCTTAGGCCTGACCTGGTCCTATTTTCAGAATCATCAAGGCAGGTGGTTCTACTGGAACTGAGGGTTTGCCGGCCAATCATTGTGCAGGGCCCTCAAGCTCTTGGGAATTAGGGGACTGCACAAGAATAAAGCCATCAAGAACATCATGTATGCCGCTGAGAAGGCATCTAGATGGCTGTGGATCAAAAGGGGTGATCCACGGACTACACAAGCTACCTAAGTCGGGGACTGATCACCCCTGGCTGGGTCACCTGGGCGAGGGTGTATGATGTTGAAAGACCCGAAACACCCGATAACCCCAGATTACATCACTGATGATGTGTCTAGGGTGCACCTGGAAGGTGTGTGTCAAAATCAATTATGAAAAGACATGTTTTGTTCAGGCCAAACTGATATTGATCTTTCACATAATTGTCTTTGAAAACATTTTTGAAAATTCTACGTACACTCGTGTGTATTTTCTACTTGTTACTTGATAATTATATCACTTGAAATCAAACATTAAATCGATTTTTGTTTGTTTGTGTTTGTAAAATGGCATAAACTTACATGCGACAGGCTACATATTTTTTAAATAGGCTAATAATATTGCATAACTGAATTAAATTAATTTTTTTTTGTTCTATGTGCTGTTTTTGTAGTAATATAATATAATATAAGATAGCGTACAATGTAATAATGAGGTATATACTTTAGTAATAGCACTGGACAGCTTTGTAGGAATTTTACCAAACATATATCACAACTATACAAATAAACAAGTAATAAACAAACACACATATTTAATGACTGAACATTCAACCTGAGGACAGATGACGGTGTTTCCTGGGTTGTGTGTGACTTGTTCCAGTGAACACACACTTCCGCTGGCCAATAGGAGCAGTTGGATTATCCACAACGTCAACTTCATTGCGCAACAGTTTCACTCTCGTATCCAAGAGACAATTAATCGAAACTGGTTAAGAACAAAATCCTATAGATTATATCCTTCGCTATATTGTCTCTATGAGGCTTCAGGAGAACCCAAGATGACCATATTTTGATCGGGTCGGATACACAGTCCAAATCCACCGTCCGGTTCTCGAATTTCGCCGAGCAGGAAGCGCGAGGGAGCGCATTTACACGGCATACTGTCCCGCTTTGTCTGTGAGGAGATAGAAAACGATTAGCGGTTATTGTTCCGCGATTCAAACTCTTAGCTCTTGTGATATTGGATTTGAGCTTCTGGTTCTAAAAGTCGTTTGATCTGTGCTAGGTAAGAAGTCACCTGGGCTTCCAGTAGCATATGCTCAGGTGTGTCCGTGTGTATGACAGATTGCCAGATAACGTGGGTGTACGTGAATCATGTTTGCTGCTCTGCCTGGAATGCCTGGATTTCTGATACATAGCCTGTTAAAGGGCAATGAGTATTGTTCTCATTTATTGTACTGTATGTAAACTTTATTTCCACTCCAGCTCAGAGAACATTCAAAAGTAACATTCCCATAATGCTCGCAAAATAACAAAATGTAACATTCCATCAATGTTTTCTCGAACGTTCAAATAAATGCGTTTTTTTTAAACATTTAAAAATAAATGTTTTAGATGTTCTGAGAACATTCAGAAATAATGTCAGAACTTAATGGGAATGTTAGCAAAACCTTAGAATATTTTTGATAGCTGGTTGAGTATTCAATCCATTTTTAAATAGTTTTAACTACATTTTAAAATATTTTCATTTCTTATCATTTCATACATCCTTATTTGTCATTGACCCTCATTTATTTTTAATTGAGACTACTCATTAAATACTTTCAAGGCATCTAGTATATAATTGTATTGTATTACTGGATTTCAAAATACATATTGTTGATGATATTGGTTGCTTATGGTAATAAAAATGACAATAAAAGATTAGTTTTTATAAGTAAATGCTCTGTCACACAAAAACAATTTTACTTTAGCTTTAACACAAAATGTTACTTACTGCCCGGTGGTATAAATGAGAAGGTGCTTTCGAAGCACTGCAGAGTATGGATTATAAAGCCTCATAAGATGTTGTTGCCTTTGACACACATTAATTAAATGAAAGAGCGTGTGAGTGAACTTTGTGTATGAGAGACTCACCCCTCCCAGCTGACAATCAAAACACACACCAGCACCAAATGGCTTTATTGAAGAAAACCTCGGTAGTAAAAAGAAGTTTCTGCTCATAATTAACAGGACTGACTGAGAAATATGATCTTGGTTATTTGCAGCTTCATAAAACTGTAACCAGGAAACGGGCAGGTGCAAAGTTCCCTGTCTGGATCATTCTCTGTAGCGAGTGAATTTGTTTAGCAGCTTTCTTTTCGTGTATCATGGCAACTGGTTATAATAATTCACCTGGAATTAAGAGTCGCTGTTAATAACTGACAGAAACCACCCAAAACAGGGAGTAGCATAGTGAGTTCATCCAGATGCTTCTTTTAAAGACAATAAGGCTCATGGTTTGCTATGGGATTGTGATCATTAGAAACACCCCAAAAACACCCATCCCTGAAGCTGAATGCATCTAGAGGGGAGACTGGGGCTAGTTGTCACAAGGACAAGAGCAACTGTCATGTTGGGGCAAGATGTAACAAGATTTTCATGTGTTGTACTTTATAAATTAAGTAATAAAATAGCTAAAAATCCAAATTGGCTGTTTAATTGCAAGTTCCTGTGTGACAACATGCCCCTCTATTACTGTAAACGAATACTACTTGTAATAATAATAATAATAATAAATGTTAGTTACAATTTTTTTTTTTTTAAACAGCATGTACAACAACGCTGGATATATGCAACAGCTATTTTGGAGTCAAGACTTTAACGTTTGCACAGAAATTGAGTTCCAAATATAAATATACAAGTATTTACCAGCATAATGTATCACTAAAATGTCCTGCTTAAAGGAAAAACAACATGAAAGCACTCCGCTTTTCCAGTTTGTCAAATTATGTCATTTAATTTGACTGAATCAACTTGACTGTATTTGATTACACCAATAAACGTAAGTTTGTTGTTGAACATTTGGTGGACATTAAGTAAAGAACATGTATATTCTGTGTGCTTGTTCTAGAAATGTCTAATGGCTAGATGAGTCTTTCTTGAACAAGCCCAAAAAGAAATCTGAATAAACAAGTTGGTTAGCATTCTTTCGCTTCTTTTAGCTCTACTTTGGAAAAAAGTTCTCAGAGGGATTTCTCAGACCTGCCCAGTCACATTCATTAAATGCTTTTGTCTTATTCAAAGAGCTCATTTGATGCTTTTAACATAACAATGGTGCCTTAAAGAGACTGCATTATATGGTTTATGTGTTTTTTGTGAAATCATTAAAAATGATCTTTTTATTTCCTGTAAGAAGAACATTGAGTGGATATTTATTGATGCTCTCTTTTGTTACAGGCAGAGGTTTCTTGTTCTTTTTTTTTTTTTTTAAATAATTCAGCAACCATAGCACTACATCTTAACATTTAGAGCATAAAAATTTTAACAGATGGATTATATTGGTACTACAAAAATATATTTAAACTCAAATTGCTTTTTTGTGCAGTCAGAAGGCATTTGACCTGAGTATATTAACAGTGAAGTCACTAAGCGCCCCCTGCAGACAGTATTATATAATACAATCCAACATTCAGCACTGGAAACCCTGTAAAGCTTGATATTTGTAATATTTTTCCCAAAGGAAACAGTTTATTGAACCTTTATATGGTTTAGGGAAAATGGCTTGAATGGCTCATATATGATATGAGAGAATATAGAGCTCATACTTGAGGAAAAACTTTTTTTGAGGCCCAAACTGAGCAAAAATGTGCAAGTTTTTACAGTTGCTGATAGGCTATTTGTATGGCCAAAAAGTTTGATAAAATTATGATAGCTTAATGTAAATCTGTGAGCTCTAACAGTATAATAACAGTATAGCAGACAACTTAAACATAAAAATGCATATGAACATAAAAATCCCCATGAATATCAGTTGTCACTCTATATCTCCTAATAAAACGTCTTAGTAAGCTGATATTTTAATACTAAGTTTTTATGATCAAAGCTCTGTAATTTCAAAACATATAATGCAATGCAATACAATGATGATTGAGTGATGAACAAATAAACAATCCTTATTGATTTTAACATGATTTTTCTAATAAATGATGTATGGATAATAAAGTAAACCCAAGTTGGTTCGGTCCTGTAAGTGATCTTCTTGAAATGTTACTAACAATATAAAAGTTATTCTTAAGTTAACTTTAGAAAAATCATTAAGGATTTCACAGCAAAAAGACATACTGTACCACAACCTGAAAGGGGGACATTTTTATAATTAGACTAAAAGGCATTTTACTTGCAAAATTGTCATCATGTTGATAATTTAGAGGCCTTGTAAAATTTCATATTAAATATGATACAGTAGGCTTTATAGGGTTAAGAAAGTCTGTTGTCTGTGACAGCCTCCCTGTATGTCCATATTAAGAACACTGAATAGAATAGCACAAAAATAGAACAGAATAAATTGCATAATATCATAGTTTATATAAATAGAGATACCATGCCAAGAAAGTGCTTAATAATAGAGAATATCTGTGCAAAGTGCCACCTGGTTGTACAACTCCTCCTCTGGGACAGACATAATAATGCAGCAATCTCTGTTTTCAGAAAGTGAAACTTGAATTGAAAACCTCTTATGTATTTCATCTCGACAACCTCTCAGATGACACTCCATTCAAAAGTGAAGTCGAAAATGTTGTTTTTCCAAAATATGCTATTGTGGAATTCTTTAAAGTTAAAAGCAAAATGTATTCAACACATAATAGCCTACACATCTAACAAAATGCATTTACCTATTATTCACAATAACTGAGGTCCGTTTATTATGAGAAAATTCAAAATACTTGGAAATTCTGAAACTGGGAAACATTAACAGAAGCTTATCAAATGCTGATAGAAGTGAGAACCCACAAAAATACAAGCTCAGCAGTATCTATAATCTTAACCGCCTGTCACAGGATTGAGCTAGCGCTCCGTTCGTCTCACGGACACATTTTTGAGCAGCTGATGTGTGATCTCTCCTTAGTACTCGTGGCCAGTAATGCTAAAGTGAAGTAGTTTTAGTTTTCTGTAGTTTCTGTAGTTCAATGGCTCTCGGTCACATCGCCATTACCAGTCGAAGGCTGCGCGTTTATTGGACGGAGCAAAAATATAAGTGCCTATACGCACAGTTCCATTGAATGATAAATGACTTTTAACAGTGTCATTGAACCGAATGTACGAAGGAAACGGTTAAAATAACCACAGCATTAACA
>JAFVLL020025283.1:0-25696 GCA_021397915.2 Tor tambroides | reverse complement strand
AAAAAAAAAAAAAAAAAAAAAAAAAAACTGACCCCAAACTTTTGAACAGCAGTGCAATTGTAAAAAAGTGTTCAGTGTCAATAAAACTGTATTATTTAGTATTATTGTTTTATTATTGTATTATACTGTATTGGAGCCTAATTTTTTTCTGGTTTTCTTTTTGAGGTTATTTCACTCTGTAATGATGGTTTGGTATGGGTTTATACTATCTTCTGTGTCCTATCTCTGTGAGCAGCCAGACAACTGGCGGGAGATTGTGAACAAGAAGCTTCACTTTCCACTGGAGCTGATCCCCGCCATCCAAGAGGGCAACATGGCCTGGGTGGACAGTCTCCTCTCCCTTGGAGACGGGATCATCCGTCAGCTGGACGAGTCTGAGGATCGGTTATGGAGGGAAGCATTGAACCTCTCCATCCGCCTGGGCAGCGAAGACATCATGACCTCCCTTCTGCTGGGTGTCAAGTTTGACTTCCGTCAGATCCACGAGGCTCTGCTCGTGGCCGTCGACACCAACCAGCCCAGGTTCGTCAAACACCTCCTGGACCGCCTGGATCAGGAGAAAGGCAACAAGATGGACGTTCGTTCTTTCAGCATGGCCATCTTCGACCACTCCATTGACGATTCTCAGTTCGCACCAGGAGTGACGCCACTAACTCTGGCCTGCCAGAAGGACCTGTATGAGATCGTAACTATGCTGACCCAGAGAGGTCATGATATTCCTCTGCCTCACTCCATCTCGTGCACGTGCCTGGAGTGCCGTAACGGCCGGCAATACGACTTGCTCAAGTTCTCACTGTCCCGTATAAATACATACAGAGGCATCGCCAGCCGTGCGTATCTGTCCATCACCTCAGAGGACGCCATGCTCAGCGCTTTCCACCTCAGCAGAGAACTGCGCAAACTCTCTAAGAAAGAACCAGAATTTAAGGTGAGCTCTGAAAAATTCATTCATTTATAGAAAACATTGCAAATACCAAAAAAAAAATTGGGGAAAAAAAACAAGAGTCAATTGTCTGTTTTTCATGAACTATTAAGAATTGTCAGTGCTGGATAGTAACTGATTACATGCAATCTGGATTACATAATCAGATTCCAAAAATTAAAGAGCTTGAAATTAGATGGTTTAAAATGCTCATAATCAGATTAGTTACTTTTTATGGATTGCATGATTACATATTCACACAATGGTAGTAAATTATTCAAACTTTATTGATTCACCCCTATTTAATTATTTATCTTTTAAATGTTCCTTTCTGAATGAATTTACCACTTATATAGAGTTTGGGAAACCCTGCTGTAATGTAATGTTTAATGCATTTTATGATGTTAATAACAAAGAAAGGAGTATATTTTCTTTCTCTTTGTTCTTTTTGTTATCAATATGGTACTCTGTAATCCCATTCAAGTGTGATAAATGAATTAAGTCAAAAGTAATCTAAAAGTAATCAAAACATTACTTAATATGTGTAATCCAAATTATGTTACTGACCATTTTCATCATGTAATTTGTAATCATTAATGGACTACAATTTGTAAGTAATCTACCCAGAACTGACAATATGCTACTAATAACTGACTCATTGAATGTTTTTACATGCATGCACAGATTATGCTTCATAATTTGACAATCAGGTTTTTCCACAAATCGCCAAGATTTCCAATGAGTTTTGCCATCAATTTTTATTTATTTTTTTATTTTTTGGTATTGTTAGTATATTTATAATAAGCCATTTTCATAGTTAGCAGCATTTAGTAAACACACTTGATTTTTAACATCTCTTTCTCAAAACTCTTTATTGCTGTTTAGCCTCAGTACCTGGCGTTGGAACTCCTGTGTCAGGAGTTCGCAGTGGAGCTTCTGGGAATGTGCCGGAACCAGAACGAGGTCTCCACCATCCTCAACAGTGCTGAGGATGACAGCGAGGATGAAGAACTGGATGAACAAACGTTTGAGGAAGGCATCCCCAACCTCGCTCGTCTTCGACTGGCGGTCAACTACAATCAAAAACAGGTACTTCATTTTGGTTTAACTGCAGCAACTGATAAATGTGATTAACTTGTTTCCTCAAAAAACATAACTTTTTTTTTTTTTTTTTTTTTTGGTATGTGTTTAACTAATGAATGGAAATTTTTAAAAAAAGTTGTCATGGCAACAGTACTCATTTTCATTTAGTTTAATTTGATATACTAAGCCAAAATTTAGGGGGGGGGGGGGGATTAGATAATTTTAATAAAATAAAAATGTCAAATGATTAAAACAAATAAAATAACTTAAATAATGAAAAAAAAAAGGTACCTAACATGCTATATGTGACCCTGGACCACAAAACCAGTCTTAAGTCGCTGGGGTATATTTGTAGCAATAGCCAAAAATACATTGTATGGGTCAAAATTATTGATTTTTATTTTATGCCAAAATCATTAGGACATTAAGTAAAGATCATGTTCCATGAATATATTTTGTAAATTTCTCACTGTAAATATATCAAAACTTCATTTTTGATTAGTAACATGCATTGCTAAGAACTTCATTTGGACAACTTTAAAGGCAATTTTCTCAGTATTTTGATTTTTTTGCACCCTCAGATTCCAGATTTTCAAATTGTTGCATCTCAGCCAAATATTGCCCTATCATAACAAACCATACATCAAATGGAAAGCTTATTTATTCAGCTTTCAGATGATGTATAAATCTCAGTTTCAAAAAATTGACCCTTATGACTGGTTTTGTGGTCCAGGGTCACATATCTGGTTAATCTTCCCGGTGGAGTTCAGTGTTATTTAATCTTGATTTTAGTATCATTTATAGTTACTATTGATGTATTGAATTTGTTTTTAATTTTATATTTTACATTTACACTTTCATTTTCATTTTAGTTAAAGTCTTAGCCATTTTGTTTAGGTTTATTCACTTTTATTTATTTATTATTAATATTTTTTTTAAATATGTCTACCTAGTTCTAATTAATGTTTCTTTCAGTTCTAGTGCATCAAGTTATGAAAATAAGCAACGGTACCTCGGCAACTATCTGAAATAAAATGTTGAAGTTATTTTTATCTTTTATATGATTTCAGTTATGTTCATTTTATTTAACTTGTTCTAGTAGTTTTTAGTTAACTATGCCAACCCTGGGTGAGGTAACACTGCAGACCTCCACTGCCCACACAGACTGATGGATTTGAGGAGAAACACAGGGCATGTGAACATCATCTGTCAAAAGCGCGCAGTCGTTTGACCCCTGCGTTCATGCCGTATGGGATGTCTGATTGATTGACAGTTGGCTGGGAGGCCTGACTGTTTGTTTTCCTCGTCTAGTTTGTGACTCATCCCATCTGCCAGCAAGTGCTCTCCTCCATTTGGTGCGGTAGCCTGTCCGGTTGGAGGGGAAGTCGAACTGCTTGGAAACTGCTGGTGTCTTTGGGGATTTTCATTACCATGCCGTTTCTCTGCCTCGTTTACTGGATTGCCCCCAAGTCCAAGGTAAATTTGAGCCAGTGGTGATAACTGTAATAATTAAATAACATCATAATGGCCCATGCAAACAACCTTATTCGATACAGCTTAAAAGCATTTCAAATATTTATGAATTAATATGGACAAAACCTACTTTGTTCTGCCAGCTGGGTAAACTGCTGAAGGTTCCCGTGATTAAGTTCCTGTTACACTCGTCGTCATACATGTGGTTCCTCATCACCCTCTTGACGGAGTCGATTTTCATGGAGATCTACCGCAGCGATTTTGCCTCCCGAAATCAGAACATTCTCCATAACTCTCTCCATATGATATGGGTTGCTGGTAGGTCACGCTGCCGAATAAAAATCCATAGGAAAACCACTTAATAGGCCTTTAAATCTCTGAGCCTAGACATGAATTGACTTTGATGTATTTAGAGAGAGTAAATGTAATGATTATTGTCTAAAATAGAGTGTTTATCTTTCTGCATTGGTAGGTTTCTTCTGGTTTGAGTGTAAGGAAGTTTGGATTGAGGGTTTGAAGAGTTACTTCCTGGATTTATGGAATATTGTGGATATGATGGTTCTGAGCATGTATCTGGCATCCTTCACACTGCGCATCCTAATCATGCTAAAGGGATATTTCCTCTGTCAGCACTCCAGCACTCAAGAACTGTGTGACTATTTCACCAACACAGGTGACATCTCATATATAGGCTTTATTTAACCAACATTTTTTCATTCTTTTGACTAGCCATCCATATATTATGCTTACTGAAAGATAGACAGACAGACAGACAGATGGATAGAACATAATACAATAATAATAGTTATTTGTATTTTTAATTAAACATTAACAAATACAGTTGAAATGAATTAAAATGCAATGACAACAATAATATTATCAACAAATACAGTTAAAATAATAATAATAATAATATAAATTAAATAATATTATAATTATAAATTAAATAATACTTAATAATAATAATAATAAATACGGTTAGGATAATAATAATAATAATAAAGTTTTTTTATAATACAATTATATACTACTACTACTACTAATAGTAGTAATAATAACAACAAAATTTATATATTAACATTATAATTATTTTTGTATTATTGATGAATTAAATATTATATTATTATATTAATATTATTAAACATTATTCTAAATTAAATAACATTATTTTATTTATTATTAATAATTACAAATACAGTTAAAATAACTACTAATAATAATTTTATAGAATTTATTATTTGTTTTGCATTATTAATAATAACAATAACTTTAAAAATGCAATTAATTGATATAATAATTGTTTGAAATGTTTTTCACACGTAGCAGCAGTAATAATAATAATAATTATTATTTTCATAACTTTTACTACTTCTACCAATACATGAAAAAATAAAATTTCACCTGAAATTATTATTATTATTATATAATTGTATGATATGTTTGTGAATAGTACGAGAGGACTGGAAACAGGAGGATCCTCAGTTGATTGCAGAGACTCTGTTTGCCGTGACCAGCATGCTGAGTTTCACACGTCTCGCCTACATTCTGCCGGCCCATGAATCCCTGGGAACCCTGCAGATATCCATGGGAAGAATGATCGATGACATGATGAGGTCAGATCTCGCTGTTTGATCTCTGTGATTGGACGTCCAGTAGCTGTGAGAGGAGAACACCATTAAAATCACTTTCATCAAATGCTTTTCTTGCTCTACAGGTTCATGTTCATCCTTATGATCATCGGAACAGCATTTTTGTGCGGAATAAACAACATATACGTCCCATATGTTGTTTCTCCACATCTTGGCAGGTGATTAATAGCTTGTTTACATGTAATTACATGTGTTTGGTTGGTTTGAAATCACCCAGGAGATGCATCTTAAATATGTTTGTCTGTTGTATTCATTTTAGATTTAATGAAACATTTAACTTCCTCTTCTGGACCATGTTTGGAATGGCAAACCAGGAATATGTAGACATGCCTGATTACGCTCTGGCTGAGTTTGTGGGAAGGATCTTCTACGGGATATTCACACTGCTCATCGTCATAGTGCTACTCAACATGCTTATTGCCATGATCTCCAATTCATTCCAGAGGATCGAGGTGTGAAGCTTAAAAGATCATTACAAAAGAGTTAAGATAACATTAGAGAATATTTGTGGACCAGTGCAATGGAAGAAACTTCCGGTACCCAAAAATGAAAGCTGTTTTTATAGTAAATCTTTCAAATAAATGCTATTCTTTTGAACTTTCTGTTCATCAATACATACTGAAAAAGGTATTACGATTTGCAATTATTAAGTAGCACAACTGTTTTCAACACTGATAATAAGAAATGTTTTTGAGCAGCAAATCAGCATATTAGAATGATTTCTAAAAGATCATGTGACACTGAAGACTGGCGTAATGATGCTGAAAATTCAGCTTTGCATCACAGGAATAAATTACAGTTTTAAATATATTCAAATAGAAAACAGTTATGTTAAATTGTGATAATATTTCACAATATTACTGTTTTTATTGTATTTATGGTCAAATTAATGCAGCCTGATGAGCATAAGATATTTCTTTGTTTAACTGTTTATTGCATTTTCTTCTGTGAACAGTAGTATAAAACAAAAAGCAGCTGTGCAAATTTAGAACCCACCCCACCCCCTGGAAGACTTAAAAAAAATAAATAAAAATAAAATAAAATAAAATAAAAATAAAGAATAAAATAGATTTTTTTTTTAATAAGATAAAAATAAAACAAATAAAATTAATATTAATAGATCAATAAAATAATTTTTACAAAAATTTTAGAAAAGATTACATTAAAAGCTGAATGCCATAAATTTAGTGTTTTCACATTAGATCCATGTATATGAGAAGTTGAGAGTTCCATCGAGATAATCATAAGAGATTTCTTTTTTTAAAAAAAACAATATCTTACCTTACCAACCCCAAACTTTTTAACAGCAATATTTATGCATGTTCACACTGTCTCATCCTCTCAGGATGACGCAGATGTCGAGTGGAAGTTTGCTCGCTCTAAACTCTACCTCAGTTACTTCAGGGAGGGTCTCACTATGCCAGTTCCCTTTAATATCATCCCATCTCCAAAGGCTCTCTTCTATATCTTGAGGTAAGAAAACCTGCTAAATGCGAGGTACTATAAAACTTCCATAGTCTATTATGCAGACTATGTGAACTCACACTTTTTACCACAGACTTTAGATCATTTGTAACCAGATGTAACCTTTCTGTTCCTCCCGGTCTTGTGTAGAAGCATCTGCCAAAAGATTTGCTGTTGCTGTAACAAGAAAGCTCCAGAATATCCTCCCATTGCATCTTTGGTGAGCATCTAAGGGGATTCTATCCCTAGATCCTCCATAATTCCTGATTAAATTTGGCTGATGAGGTGTTTTTCTTTTTTAGTCAAGCAATACCCTGAATAGCAGCGGAGGTCAAGGTGAGGGCAGAGTGCCATACCGCCTGCAGGTGACCAAGGCTCTAGTGCACCGCTACATCGAAGCTGCACGCAGAGAGTTTGAAGAGAGCAAGCGTAAAGGTAGGTCACAAGTAATGATCCAAAAAGCTTGCAGTATTTCAGTTATTAAACAAACCCATAATAGTGACACATTTAGCATTAAACATTAATTATGTCTATGTACCTAAAAAATGAGCTGTGACCTTGAGGTCAAAGATCTGTGCGGGTAACCACAAGGTTGTAGGTTCAAACCCCAGAAGAGGTGATCTTTTAGCAAGACACTTCATCACAAGTTTCTCCAGAGGGACTGCTCCTGTAATTAAAGAATATAATAAGTGTACTGCAAATTTAAATGGATAAAATATGAATGAATCTGATGAATGAATACTTGTTTTAAGATTGACCATTTTGGGATCAGCATGCTTGGAATGGCACACTATCATACTTTAGCTTCAGTATACACTTATTCCACCTACCATTTTTTTTTTTTTTTTTTTTTTTTTAAGTAATATGTGAAACATTAAGGATTTTGTAAATGTTAACACTTCAAACAGCAGTATACTACATTTTCACATGATTTCAATATATGCAGCTCAGTAAGTGACATGCAGTTACACTGCCATTCAAAAGTTGGGGTCAGTATGATTTTATTCAGCAAGGATGGAATAAATTGATTAATACAATACAATATAATACAATGAACTTACTAAACTGGCATTCAAAAGTTTGGGGTTATCTTAGAATTATCATTTCAGCATATCCAATTTTGTGTAAAAAATGCCTCAAAACATCCAGTCTAATCAAAATATTGAGTGAAGCTAGCTTAAGTGAGAAAACAAATTTTTCTGGAAAATGTAGTTTGTTATCCAGGAATTTCATATATACAGAAAAAAAAAGTGCATTCGATTCACACTGCAGAAATAGCATGAGTAATATGAAAGTATGCCGTTCTGAACCTTGCATTGTTTTTGCTACTAACTGCTGTTGTGATGCTCAGATGTTGGGAACAGAATCACCGAGCTGAATAAAGTTGTCGGCCGACTGCACACCGAGATGCAAGAGTTCCACCAGAAGCTGCAGTGGCGGCGCAAGAGCGAGCCGGACCAGGCCAACATCCTGGGCAAATACATCTTGGGCGCAAAGAACAATTTCCGTGACTTTGATAAGAACGAGGCCATGGGGTACGATAACACAGGTCTGCCTATCAGTACACATCCTGGAGAGGAGGAAGAGGAGGACGAGAAGGAAGGAGAGATCGTCTCAGAGGAGGGGGAGGAGCCCGAGTCCAAGGGCCCTGTGGAGCCCGTCCCAGGAGAAGAGACTACTTTTGAGACTGCTAGCACTCCTGATGTGTGAGAAACAAACACTGCAGTGTCGCAGCGCACAGCCATTCCCTGAAGAAATACCTAGTCACAAGTATCTAGATACATTCATAGCACTTACTGGTAAATACATTTTTACATACTATAGTTGATTAATATGTAATTTGTATCATGATTGATATCTAAATTCCAATGCCTCATAAGACAGATAAATCCATTTACTGAGGTTTAGATGCCAAATAGACACACGCTCATATATTTGCTGAGTGATCTGTTTACTTATGATCTTTTTCGTTCATGTGAAAATATCCATAACCATAATAACAACATTAAATGAAAATTACAATTACAAAAAAAAAAAAATAAAAAAAAAAAAAAAAAATTCACAAAATAAAACAAAACGAAAGGAATATACCATTTTACTTGAGTACAACAATGTGTGATATTATTATTATTATTATCAATGACCAAAAAAAAAAAGCACTTTCCAAGAATGCTACAATTTATTATGATTATTATTTATTTATTTTTTTTATGTTTTGGAAAATAGTTTCACCAAGACTGTATTTTTGATAAAATAAATGCCGTAAAAACAGCAATAGTGCGAAAGATTATTACAATTTAAAATAGTACTCGGGAAATAGCTCATTATTGATAACAGTTTAATATTTTTTGTGTAAACCATGAAGCATTTCTCAGGATTCTTTGAAGAATAGAATAGAAATCCTTTTTAAAGGTCTTTCCTTTCAATTTTGATAATTTACTGTCAATTTGTAATATTGTAATGTATCCTTGCTAAATAATTACTATTAAATATTACTAATTAATGTTTAAACACATTAAACATCTGTCCCCCTCCCGTCAAATTCTTATTTGGTTCTAATCCAATGTTAATGGTTATAAAAAAAGTGATCAGTTCATCATAACTACTGTGCAAAGCAACATTTGGTAATGCAAAATAATAATAATAAAGCTAACATTTAGTTTGAATTTCTGGGATGGATGAAAAACATTTTTGAAAGCTTAAGCACCTCCTTTCACTTACTTTGACTTACATTTAAGACTTGCAAGCCCTATTTTGTACCCTATTCCTGGAAAGTGCCAAATATCTCTCACTCCTCTGGTGCCTTTAAAGTCATAAACATCATCTAAAGTTCAGCAATTACACATAAAAGCCAGCCGGGGAGAAAGACAGCTCAGAGGCAATTTCTCAGGATGATTGAGGACTTTAAAACTTGTTTCTTTAGCTATTACATTGATTGAACGGTGTGCCGAGTCCAACATATTCCCTGAACAATTTAGAAAAACTATTTAATAAAAGATCTTTACATTAGCTATATTGTAAGTTATGCATAAATCATGACGAGGCACCAGAATGGGGGTCTCACAGAAAGCATCACATTATGTGAATGTAAACGCAGTAAGATTACCGTCCCCTGATGATTGGACACTTGACACAGTGCGGTGCACTCCCTCTCTCTGAGGGTTAGTCAGTTTTTCGTGTTGTTTTAATTAAGCGTGAGCTGCGGTGTGTGTTCCCGGGGCCCCGGTGTGGCCGTGGGCACATCACAGCCTGCTGCACACCTGCTGTTTGCATCAGTCTGCACAGAAGCCTGGGGAGACCTCACACTCTTTCATTAGACACAGGCAGAGTGGCCCCGCTGGGACACCGTACCTCCAAGAGGGGGAAAAATGAGTTTGCCTTGAGACACCGAAGTGGTACAGCCAGAACTCTCAGAAGAAATTACACGTCAGAAACAAGAAGCCAACAAGTTCAACAGGAATTACATTTTAAAATATTACTTTATTCAGAAGAACTATTTATTTTACTTGTCATTTTTGTGAAACGCTGACGATTTAAGTGACAAACATGAGGAAGAAAAATCTTAAAATGTAAATTTTTAAAAAGTACTTGTAGAAAAAGGATAATTTATATGCAAGGCTGTTGTTTTGCTCTAAACATTTTCATTAAAAGCATAGTTCACCAAAAAAAAAAAAAAAAAAAAAAAAAAAGAAAATTCTGTTATTATTTGCTCACCTTCAAGTTGATCCAAACCTGTATGAGTTTCTTTCTTCTGTTGAGCAAAAAAGATAATACTTTGAAGAATGTTTGTAACAGCAGTTGACGGTAGCCATTGACTTCCAGTGTTTTTTCCATACTATGGAAGTCAATGGCTACCAGCAACTGTTTGCTTACCAGCATTCTTTAAAACGTCTTCTTTTGTGTTCAACTCGTACAGGTTTAGAACAACTTGAGGGTGAATAAATGACAGGATTTTCACCTGAATAGAAATTGAATGTACATCACTGTATAGTTAAATGTCAGATTGTGCTTCAATTTCAAGTTATACTGCATTTTGTTATTATACTGCATCTCTTAATTGCACAAAAATGCTTTGCATGAAGGAGAACCGTACAGAATATTGAGACTTGTTTACAAATAATAAAAGAAGTTATCTAGCAGTTTTCTTTAGGATTCCTCTTCTTGGGTTTGGCTGGAAGCAGATGTTTGGGATCGAGATGTTTGGTGGAGTGGTGTTGTCCTCCATTTAATTAGTCCAAACACAAAAGACAGAGTTCCGACTGCAGCTGAAACTGTGGCAATGAGCTACAGGAACATAGGAAACATCTACTTGTGAAAATTACTCCCTCATCAGACAATCTCAGAGACAAATCATTATGATGTTAACACAGTAACCACAGGATCTTCCCCATGAGGCGATCATGCAATTATACAATATTAAACAAATTAAACAACAAGGAGCTCATCCAGGCTGTTTTTTTTCTTTTTTCTTTTTTGTGGTTGACTGACTCTCTGACTGCTTTATTATTCCATTAAATTGTCCAAGCTACAGTACGCTTTTGGTCCAGACAGCCAAAAATCAATATTTCTTCTCTAAAGACAAAAAAAAAAAAACAAAAAAAAAAAAAAAAAAAAAAAAAAAAAAAAAATGCACAGACCTTTATCGCAATATCCTGATGTAGTTGTAAAGATTGCAGGTGTGCGCTGAACAGTGCTAGTGTGCAGGGCAGGTAGGCATCGGTGCTATTGGTCTCTCTACATCTACGGAAAAAATGGAGAAATACACATGCTGTAATAGGTTGCTAGAATAGTACAACTGAGCTATCTGAAGTGGATAATGGCAGTCTGAATGTTTCATGATTGTGTGGTGTTGTCTTACCTTTGGTACAGGGTGCTGAGAAGCGTCTGTCGGTCTGTTAAGTGAAGGTGGAGCAAATTGAGCTCAGAAAGCACAATGAAAGGGAGAGACTCTCCGCTTTGGACAAGCAGGCCAAGATTATACCAACCCTGAGGAGACAGAAAACAAATCACAAATGAATTCAGTGAAACGAAACACAAATCAAACAAAACACAACTTGAAAAAACAAAAACACAAAGTAAAGCAAAAAACAAAATTGAATAAATAAAATGAAAATCCTATTAGAATGAATAAATATTGTGCATTAGAACAAATGATTAAATAAACAAATACTGCTGTTAAAACAAAATAGCACTTGTAGAAAAATCACATAAAACAAAAGACAAATATTTGTTGGAGCAAATGAAAACAAACAAATCTTTAGAACAAACAAATAAACAGCTTGTTAGAAGAGATAGTTTGTTGGAACAAAAAGCAAAGCACTTCTCAGAACAAATAAACAATTGTGTTTGTTAAAAGAATCAAATATCACTTGTTAGAACAAATAAACAAACAAACTAACAAACTAAGACATACAAAGCTTGTTAGAATAACTAACTAAATAAACATACCTTGTATGAACAAACAAAGATAAATGACTTAGCTTAATGTTTTTTTTCCCCCTAGATAATGACTTGAAATCACTCATTTATTAAATAATTATGATTCCTGATCATTCAAGGTTAGACTTGAGTCCATTTGCTGATACAGGTACCTGTGGTTCATTCTTGAGGGCTGCTTGCTTGTACAGCTCTGCGGCACCAGAAATCTCTTTTCTGCCCAAAGCCTGTTCACCATAGAACAGATCTCCCATTCTGATCAAAGCTAAGAGGGAAACAAACATCCATCACCACATGCAGAGACTCCAGCTTAAGCTACAGGGAGTTTGAGAAAGAGCACATGTACTGATGCACCGACGCAGGACATCGAGTCAAACCTCAGGTGCCCTTCACGACGAGCATTTCAGTTCAATATAAAGATATATGACTGCCACTCTGTATCCCACACTAAATTACATTCATTTTATATTCTACTGCAGTGGTTGTCAACCTTTTCAGATCTAATATAAAAATGAACAGACCCTTATATGAAAATAAAGTAATAAAAATAAAGGATAAAAAACAACAACATAAAAATAAATGTAAAACAAAATCAAATAAATATTTTCCCCTTTAAAAATATAAATAAAAAGAAAAAAATAATTTTAAACAAAATTAAATATTTTTTCCCCATCAAATTCATAAAATATAAAAAAAATAAAAAAAATAAAAAATAAAAAAATTCCAAAAAGTTCTTTACGATTTATATTTGTTATAAATGGCTTCAACAGAGATAAAACAAAGAGATATACAATACATTTTCACATCATTTTAATTTATATATTTTAGTCTTAGATTTGTTAAAATACCGTAAGGAGCCGGATCTTGAGCCTGTATCGACATGTTATAATATCTTAACATGCACTGAGTCACCAGCACTGGATCCAAAGAGCCCTACAACATAAACATTTAAAACATCTATCAAAGCCAATGAAGTGAATGTGTTCATCTGAATCTAAAGAAACTGTTTAGAATGGACTCACTGAGCTGAGTTCACACAGGTACGCCACATTAAACTGAGCTGCTTCAAATCCACTCTCTGCCGCACTCAGATAATAAATCAAAGACATGATCCTGCAACAATGAATGAGAGAGAGAGAGAGAGAAAACAAACAATAGAAAGTGGCATTTGCAACATTCTTTTCAAATGTAAATGAAATCTAAAAGGCTATTCATGCTGTAATTTAATATTATGAGTATTATAGATTAATATCTGCATCTATAACTCTGTGGCCACTCAAACTGAAAGGTTTACCAGTCTCCTCTGAAATAGGCATTCAGTCCGTTCCTCAAGACTGTTCCCAGATATCCATTCTGTTCAGACGCCCATTTAACCCAACTACAGTCCAAAGAGAAAGAGAAAAATTCCTTTCCTATAAATGCAATAGCAAAATGTGAACTAGAAATAACTTAGTGCCACACAATACAAACTGAATCTCTTTAACAACTAGGGGATTATGGGTGGCAGAGGCATCATGCCCATTCACACCGAGTGAACACGTGCACATTCAGATTTTTTTGAGCCAAATTTGATAAGTTGCATGATGCTCGTGAATGGTTGATAAGGCTTGGTTTTATATCGACATATATATATATATATATATATATATATATTTATTGTTATTACATAATATTATTATGAGTTACATACAGAACAGCATCTGCCGGGCGTCTGGCAACTCGGCCGGGAATCCCGTGAATCCAAATATCAGCCAATTCAATTCCACCGTTTAAGAGTCCTCTCTGGGCCGACTTTAAATAGTACTTATATGCCGCAAACTGATGAAGAAGCAAAGTCATAGTTAAAGAAACACTTTATTTGATTATTAAGGGGTGTAAAAGCACATCAGCATGTGAGTGTTTACCTGGTCTGCAGGTTGTCCAGGATAGAGACCCTGAGAGTAGAAAACTCCCAGATTCATAGCAGCATCAGGGTGACCTTTGGCATCAGCTTCTTCCCACAGATGTACAGCCTTCTCGTAATCCTTCTCATACTGCTCGTAGTACCAGCCCAGAGCAGTGATAGCGGGAACAGACCCCTGCAGGATGTAAAAATCACTTACAGGTCGTGGACTGAGTTGTATACACTCAATATGTCAGTAAAAACAATGAAACACATGAGCATCCATTACATTCAGTAACAAATTAAGAGCATTTGCACTTGCATTCAATACTCAAATTATATTTATTAGTTACCTTATAACTATTAAAGCCAAAATACTCCAAGATATAACAATTAACTACAAAACAACTATTGTGCAGATGCCGTTTGAGTTTTTAATTAATATATAAATATACAAAAGAAATGAAAACTAAACCAAGGGCTTTCAATCTTTGAAAATCCCCAAATTTCCAAAACCAAAAACAATGAGGAACCCCATTCCTGAAATTGAAAAGGCAACTATATATTTTACGTATAAAGACCAATTTATTTACCGTGGGGGGAAAAAAAATAAAATAAAATAAAAATATACACATTTAAAATTAACACATTTATATAATATATACATATACACACAGACACATTTAAAATTAACTTATTTAAAAAAACATTACAATATTTCAATGTTTATTTAAACATCTTTATTTTTACTATTTTTTAACATTTTTTCCGTAATTTTCCACAAACCCCCTTTCAGGCCCCCTTTTTCTTCTCACCATACTACTGTATTGTCAGATGTTATATGTATATATTTTAGTATTATTTACTTAATAGAATTTTCCTTAATTTTTCACAGACTCCCTAGCACCCCCTTCTAGTCCTCTTGCCCCAGTTTAAAAAACCCTGGTTTTAAACAAACTTTTACACAGCACCTGCACGATATACCTGTTCTATTGCTTTCTTCAGGAATGTCACGGCTCTCTGAACATCTTTTGGAACTCCTTGACCCTGTTAATACAAGAAAATATGATCTTTAGTACATTTGACCTCCTCTAACCTCTCTTCAGCAGCATTCATTTTAAATGCTTTGCAAGACTGCCCTCTGCTGGCCAAATCAGATATTCTTTATGAACCATCACACAATGAAGAATAAGAATCAGTGAGTGACGATTGCATATAAGAGCAAAGACATTAAAGATCCTGACCGTAAGGAGCACAATGGCGTAGTCGTACATGGACACAGGGTCATGGAGTTTGGTTGCACCTCTCTCATAGTGTTTCACTGCTGTCTGAATATCTGGAGATACACCTTGCTGACCCCAGAATAACATGCGCCCCATTGCTTGCTAAAGAAAAATGAATTAAATAAATAAATAAACCACCATTTAAAAGTTCGGGGTCAGAAATATTAATCAGCACAACTGTTTTCAACATTAATGCACATCATAAATATTTCTCGAGCTACAAAAACTCAGAATATTAGAATGATTTCCCGAAGGTGCTGATGCTGAAAATTCAGCTTTGCATCACAGCAATAAATTACATTTTAAAATATATTCAAATAGAAAAAGTTATTTTTAAACTGCAATAATTAGTACAGGGCAATAACATCAAAATGAAACATTCTGTGGATTTGATTTTTTTTGCTGGATGTGAGTTTTAGTACCTCAGCTTCAGCCACTCCACTTCGCGCCTGTAGCTTCAGCCAGTGAAACAGATCGTCGTTTTCATTGGTTTGGGCCTTCAGGGTGTCTTCATCATTTAAACGTATTAACTCAACAAAAGTCTACAGAGAACACGGAATGTTATTTAGAAAGCTATTAAAATTGCTTTGCACAACACATCATTAAATTTAAGGGTCACATGTAAGAGTTTTTATGTGAATCTAATTTCATAATGACCTTGAAAGAGTCTTAAATTTGATGCCAAAGAAAAAAAAAAAAAAAAAAAAAAAAAAGCAGCTGTGAAAGAAATGAAGCACATTTACTCTGAGCAAAAAGACATTTTCAATGCTTTTCTGTGCCTCACAGCCTCATTTTTCTTTTTAAACTCTGTATTAAATCTGAAAACTGAAATTTAATTTATCCCTCATAAAACAAGATGAAGTTTACAGAGCCCCTAAGGGGACATGGTGATGGAGGAAAAAAAAAAAAATAAAATAATATGAGAAGGGAGGAAAAATGCTTTTGCATTCTCTCACAAAAGTATTATGTTACCCAAGAAACTTTGTTCTCTAGCAATACAATTGCGTTCTTGCTCAAAGCTATTGAATTCCCCTTGGAAAAGTTGTATTTCCACACAAAACTATTGCATTTTCACGCAAAACATTTGCGTTCTCAAAACAATGGTGTTCTCTTACAAAAATACTACTGCGCAAAACTACTGCGTTCATAAAAAATAGTGTTCTTTCACAAAAGTATTACATTCTACCGAGAAACTTTGCAATGTCGTTTTCGCTATTAATTATTTCGCTTTAACTATTGCGTTCCCCCCAAGAAACATTGCATTCTTGCACAAAACTACTGCCTTTTAAAAACAACGGTGTTTTCACAAAACGATTGTGTTCTCAGAAAAATATTGCATTCTTGCACAAAAAAAACTGCTAAACTATTGTTTTTGTGCAAATATATTGTGTTTTCATGAATAACTACTACATTTTCACACAAAACTACTGTATACTGTTCTCTTGCAAAACATTTGCATTCTCAAAACTATGCTTTCTTCTAATTTCCTTCACAAAGGTTTTGTGAGTGACCACAAAATTTCTTGGGGGAACGCAAAAGTTTAGCGAGCCAATGCAAAAGTTTCTTGGAACAGCACGAGTTTTGCAAGCGAATGTAAAAGCAAATATAATACAGAAATAATTAGAAAAATACAACAGAGAAATATAGATATGAAATCTATCCCTGGTTTCACAGACTATGCTTAAGCCTAGTCCTAGACTAAAATGTAAGTCTTATCTGTTTCAACTGAAATAAACTTGCACTGACTGATCTTAAAATATATCAGTGCCTTTGTTTTGTCTCAAGATGCACCCCTGTAATGTTTTTTTCTAAGCACGTTTATAAAAATTACTTAAACGTCCTAATTGAACTATGGCCTAATCCTGACTTAGTCTAAGCCCTGTCTGTGAAACCAGGCCCTAATCTTTTTTTTTTTTTTAAATCATCTTCCGTGATTTGAGAAATTTGAGGGTTGTTTTCAAAAAAGACACTTAAAAAGTCTCATACTTGATCTGAGGAGGGATTCTTCTGATCCGTGCTGGTTTGTCTTGCGATGTTAATGTAATAAGCATAGGAAAGTTCACGGTCAGGGGTCACCTCCAGGTCACCAACATGGTGCATGTGCCCTAAACGTAAGAGCGCCAACCTCCAGTCCTTCTGAGCTGCCAACAGGGACAACAGCCAAGCCTGCAGTGCCACACATCAGGTTTCATTTTAAACTACTAACCCTCATTCACTTTACTCAGTGTTCACAGAGTTCAGATTACAATTAGACATGTAAAACTGATGCTTGAGAAACCTGACTGCCACATTACCCGAAACACACACACCTTGTACGGCTGTCTCCTGACTCCGAATCCACTACTGTACAGCACAGAGGACAGATGCAGTGCTCTATTATCTCCCAAGCAGCCAGACTGCAGCAGGAAAGGCATCATCCTGGTTATAACATCCAGACTGTGAGCTGTATTGATCTTACGGAGGACTAGAGCGTACAGAATCCTGCCCACAGCTGATGCATTCACTCTGCCTACAAAACAGGTAACAATAAAAGCATATATACTGCAAATAATCTTACTGACCCCAGACTTTTGAAGAGTAGAGTGTGTATAATGTGAACACCCATCAATAAACTGTACAATACAATCTTACCATACAATCTTACCATATTTCTGTGATAGTAGTTTGGTCAGCTGTGCAACGTGGCGTCTGTAAGGATTTGTTTCGAAAAACATGCACTGCTCTGTTGAGTTGACGGTACTGTGATTCAGTAGCAACTCTGTGTATGTGTCCAAACAGCTGTCTGCATGTGAATATTGATGTGGTCAAGCAAACAACTGTAGACAAAGACAAAAACAGAATTTTTTTTATCTCTAGTGCCAGCTAGTGGACACCCGTGGTACTGACCTGATGGTGTTTTTACTGTGAGAGAGTGATCTGTCACAGACAGAAAAAGCTCTGATTTGAAATTCTCACAAGACTGGAACCATCCGGTTATATTCACTTTTGATATTACAGGAGGAAGATGAATCTCAGCCTGTGAAGACGTAGAATATCACTATTCTTAGTTCAGGAGAATAGAATTTTGTATATTCAAAGAAACTCAAGAATATACTCAGTTTATATAGAGCAATGCAAAAATCATGGGTTTGATTCCCAGGGAATGCATAAACGGTTATAATTGTGTATTTTGAATGCAATGCAAGTCACTTTCAAAAATAATTCACCACATGCATAAATATAAATATATAATATAAAAACCTAAAAATGCTATTATATCCTACCCGATCAGCTGGGAGCCCCTGTATACGATAGTATGTAGCCGGTCCATAATATCCTTCCATGCCTCGTATGAATTTACCTCCACCAATCACAAAATATCCATGCGTGTCATCCAACATGACGTTCTTGTCAAATCTGCCCAAAACACCAGATCTTTCTTAATGCAACAGTTGTGAAATTTAAGTTTTACTGCTTTAAATGAAGATTCTTACACATGCTCAGTTGTGCTAACAAATTTCTGCTGCCCTTCCATACATGCAATAGAAGTTTTCGCCTACAGGAGAGGGAAATATGAGAATATGAGTTTCAAATATGACTGGATCAGTTCGCACTAGAATAGCGAATCAACTACAGTAGAGAAGTGTATGAATGTTATTGTTACCGAGCCACAAATTACATGGGCAAATGTCTGTGCTGCAAAATATTAAATCACATTTGCCAACAGTATTAGCAAGGCTTGTGCAAATATAATATTTTTCAGACATCTTGTTAAGGCCCACTTTAAAGAAATGTGTTTCAACATGTTCTGGAATAAATGTTACATTGTATTTGAAAAAAAAAAATGGAAAAAAATGCCATGGCTGTATGCTTTTACAGATGCATAAAATAAGATTTTTTTTTTTGCAACAATTATTATTAATAAAAATAAGAATTGTAAATGCACCTTTATTTATTCGCTAACTTTCTCATGCAAAACCACATTATAAATCCATTGGAGCCTATGGGATGTCCCATACTGTAAGGTATTTTCACAATAAGCTATTTCTGAAACAACAAATTTGAGAACCAAACCTTTGTGCACCAAACTATCATGCAATAATAAGAGATCATTACACTTGTATGCATCCATAAACTAGACTCTCACCACACGTCCCAGAATCTCCAGGCTGATACGACACCACTGATGAAGAGGAACCTTAAAAGATGAAAGGAACGCTGAGGAGTGCCCGGCATCTCCATGCACCTGTACGTGAATCTTACCTGAAAGAAATCAGACAAAAGTGAATATTGTAACTGATCAAAAACAGAAACGAGTGGTTCTGAGTGGTTCACAGGCTTACCAGCGTCAGTGAGGAACACTGTAGGGGTGGCGTAATTATTTTCAGCATCAATGTGGAACAGAAGTCCACATAAATGGTTACTGCAAGGTTTCTCCACCAAAACCCAAAGTGAAACAGCAAACCTAAAAAGTCCAAACCACCAATCAAAGTTATTCTGGGAATTAAATGATAATCTTAAACCTTGTTGCCAAACGAGTAGAAATGCAGAAGCTCTCACCAGGGATAATAGATGGATTTGATTCGCAGCCCTTCCAAAACTTCATTTCCGAATGGCTGGAGGGTTTTGATGATGCCATAACGTTCACCAGTAGAAGCATAAATTGAGGAAAGAAGAGATGCCACCTCTTAAAAGAAAAGAGTGTGAAAACTCGTGGGGAAAAAAAAAAAAAAAAAAGTAGCACATGCACTTTTTATGATTAAGCTTGCAAATAAAACCACTTAAAAAGGGAATTATTGTGCCATTTATGTACCATTTTCCTCCAAGCACTGTGGCATGTCATCTCTTCTGACTCTCCAGAGCAAATCTGTGTCCCATTTGGCACAAAGCTGGTGTTGTTTGAAGGGTCGACTCAGTGGTGAGTGAATATCGAGGGGAACCGTCACACTGGTTCCAGGAAACCTGCCAGGTCCGGTGGACTCATCCGGTCCGATCCAAGCACGCAGTAAGCAGCTGAGAACCCAGTCAGAACCGCGTATTATCCAATCAGGTCGGTACACAAGCCAGTCTGGAAAACTCACGGTCACCACTCGGGTTCTGGTATGTCCTGGATCGCAGGTCCAGTATTTGTGGAAAACGACTGAGGTAGATCCAGTATCGAAAGAAACCAGAACCTGAACATGCACTACGGACGACTGAAAACAGCTGTACTTAACGCGTAAAGGACAGTTGGAGACGGGCGCGTCAGGTGCGTCAAGGAAAGCCACATTACCTGTGCTGGATCGGCTCAGACAGTCAGTGAAAGACATCTGGTTTTAAACAAATAAACAACAGACACATTTAATTATGGATGTAAACTATAGGTCTACCTCTAATTTGCATCCGAAATGCACTCACCGTACTTACAGAAATAATGACATGTAAACACAAGCAGTAAAATCTCTTTGGCAGGTCTCCCATCATTCCTTTGCGAAACCCAACAATCACCAGAAGATTTGGATTAAACAAAACAACTTGTATCTGATTAAAATGAAGCTTTTTGCTGAGTTCATGGTGCACAGTCGCGCATATTGTTGCGTTATTTGGCTGGTTGCGCCATATCCGCATCAAGGACCGTTGCAGAGCAGAATTTCACGTGATCAAACGCCAAAGCAGGTACCTGAGCCCGCCAACAGGCCCGGAATAACATCCTGTTTGAGCTGCAGGTGGAAGAGTTTAAGCAAACAGAACCACCCTCTAACGCAAACTTAGTATAGCTCATGAATAATTACTCTCAGGTTAAGTGCTGTATAATAATCCGGACAACCGGATTTTGCTTTGTAATATAGTAAGGCGTTCCAACATGTGTAATATATTAATGCACCCAATGCAGTATTAAAATTATGCCATAGCTGTGCCCTGTGCTGATATGTCAAGGAGTGTCTGGAATTTCATAATTTAAGAATTAGCTTCGTTTCAAGTTATTTTTTAATTAAATTAGCCACACCCAAAAGATGATTTGGAATAACAAGAAAGTGGCATTCTGGGTAATGAAGTGTTTCCACCCTTGTCCATCTATTCATATTGAAAGAAAGAGAAAAAAGAAAGACAGACAAACCAGAAATATAGAACAGTAGATAGAACAATATATCAACATAACTATAACGATAGCTAGAACAACATATATAGATCAATATATCGACAGAAAGATAGCTAGAGAACGCTACCTAGATAGATATAGATGAATAGATAAAAAGAACAGTAGACAGAATGAGAGACAGAACGATAGAACAATATGTCGACAGAACGATATCTAGAACGATAGAACAATCGACAGAACGATAGCTAGAATGATAGCTAGCTAGCTAGATAGAACAAATGAACAATAGAACGATAGATAGAACAAACGTTAGATAGATAACCAGAAATATAGAACAGTTGATAGAATAGATAGAACGATATATCAACATAATAGCTATAATGATAGATAGAACAACATATATAGATCAATATATCGACAGAAAGATAGCTAGAGAACGCAAGCTACCTAGATATAGATAAACAGATAGAACAGTAAATAGAATGAGACAGAACGATATATCGACAGAACGATATCTAGAACGATAGATCAATATCTCAAAAGAACGATAGTACAATTTAATCGACAGAACGATAGCTAGAATGATAGCTAGCTAGTTAGCTAGATAGAACAAATGAACAATAGAACGATAAAACGAACGAACGATAGATAGAACAAACGTTAGAACGAACGAACGTTAGATAGATAACCAGAAATATAGAACAGTTGATAGAATGATATATCGACATACGATATAGAACAAAATATATAGATCAATATCTCGACAAAGATAGCTAGAGAACGCAAGCTACCTAGATAGATATAGATAGATAAACAGAAAGATAGAAGAGTAGATAGAATGAGAGATAGACAGAACGATAGAAGAATATATCAAAAGAACGATAGCACAATTTATCGACAGAACGATAGCTAGAATGATAGCTAGCGAGATAGAACAAATGAACAATAGAACGATAAAACGACGAACGACAGAACAAACATTAGATAGAACGAATGAACGTACGTTAGATAGATAACTAGAAATATAGAACAGTAGATAGAATGAGAGATAGACAGAACGATAGATCAATAGAACGATAGTACAATTTAATCGACAGAACGATAGCTAGAATGATAGCTAGCTAGTTAGCTAGACAAATAGAACAAACAAACAATAGAATGATAGAACAAACGAACGATAGAACAATGATAGCTAGATAGAAGGATAGAACAGTAGATAGAATGATAGACAGAACGATAGATCAATAGAACGATAGTACAATTTAATCGACAGAACGATAGCTAGCTAGATAGAACAAATGAACAACAGAGTGATAGAACGAACGAACGATAGAACAAACGTTAGATAGAACGATAGAATGATAGCTAGATAGAAGGATAGAACAATTGATAGAATGATAGAAAGAACAATAGAAAGACAGATTCACCCAAATATTTTGGGGGCCACTGTATATATTACTGGGAAAACAGTAGAGAATAATGGAAATGTCACTCGTTTTAAAATCTTTTTTATTGCTTTCATGCAGGAGTGCCATAAAATTTGAAGACTACAGTTTTGAACATTACAGAAGATGCAAAATTATCATTTTAACCGTTTCTCTCCACCTCTTTCTGTACAGTATAGGCATAAATAGCTCAAACGGAGAAGTGAACAGGAATATCTAAAGGGGAACAGTGTCTAAAACAGCTTCTGTCTCTCCCCTGTCCTTGTTTGAGAACTGGTGTTGAGAACATGCATCAACACGGTGAAGTGCAGTTTACTGGACCGGACTGATGCGCGCACACTGACATACTCACTGACAAAAGAGCTTCTTCGTGCAAAAGAGGCACAGATGAAACAAAAACATCTGCACAGTTGTATATCTGTTAAAGACTGACTGGTTGATATACATTTGGATGTGGTTTTGTACCATCTTTCGCAAAAGAAATGACAGATGTTTTGTGCAGCACTGCTTTGGTTTGCCTCCAGGTTTGTGGATACGTTAGACCTTCAAAGCCTGTGGGTAAAAACTAATAAAATGCATAGTGACATCCCTCACCAAGCCTTTTGATTCTTAACCCCCTCTCTTTTCAGAAAGTGTGCTTGTAATTATCAGTTCTCGGGGATAAAAAGACATTTATCTTAGTGAACATCATGTAAACCACAAGAAGAACAGAGACTGGTCTCTACTTCCTCAGAAAATGCACAGGGGTAAAATCAGTCTGCCCGAACATCTGACCATTTAAAGGCAAGTCACTCCATTATAACAGCAATTGCGTGTGGTCTAGCTTTAAAATGATAGAAAAAGCACCTTAAATCAAGGATTCGATGACTTGTGGGTCAAAAAAAATAAAAATAATATGACCTAATTCAGCAGGAACAAAATATATCCAAGCTCTCTTTCAAACATGTCAGAAGTAAATGTATACACCCACCCTTCCACCACAATTTGGAAAATCTGCACCTTTATAGCAAACCTATTTAAGATGAGATCTCAGATCAGTGATCTAACAAAACCGAAATATAACCTTTGGGAAGTGTATACATTTTCTAGATGGTGGCTTTAGTTTGGCACTTTGAATACAAGATGGCAAGATCTGCTGAAGCTGTAATTACTCTGTAATTTGAACAAAGTGAAGTGTGCATTCACTGTACATTTCTTTTTTGTTGTTTTTTTTTTTTAAAAAAAGACACGTTTTCTTGGTAACTTGGATTTTGGATGATGTCATTAGAAACAGTCAGCAGGGGCACGGTTAAAAGTAAATGCTCAAAAAACATCAATGTGCATATTCATACACCACCTTGTATTTTCTAAATGATTTGGAACGATCAACAATGATCAAATATTCTAATCGCGTATTTCAACATACTAGAAATCCCTGAAGCCTTGGAGATACGTTCACTGTCATGGTTTGTGTAAACGTTTTAGTGGGTATTCCAGCATATTCTAAATGTTCTTTACAAAACCGACACATCGACATTCAGAAATAGTGCAACATGTTTGAGGGGAGTTTCACACTGATAGTTCAGCCCTTTTACAGTTTCTCTGACCATCGACAAACACTTATCGAAGAGTACCATTAAATGTTCAGCTGACAATTCATTTTAACTTGAAAGACTGAGGAGTGTGCTGATAGAAATGAAAGAACCAGGCTATTTCGTGTTTTAAGCAAAGGGGAGCAAGAACCAAGCAAACATCTAGGAGCATTCAAAGTTCAATCAAACAAAAGGCAAAGACATGCAAACTGATACAGATTATACAAGGAAACAAAACTCCATCAGAGGCAAGATTCCTTTGAAAGTCTGGCACTGTCTCCTGCTGAATAAATAATGCGTTACATTCCCCCCAAAAATGGTCCATCCCGTTCCCACCCACCCCCAAAACCATGCTTGTTCCTAAGTGTTCCTCTGAAAAAGCAAACATTTCCATAAAGACCTCGGAAAGGTGTTTGGCTGTGCCGTAACTTCTGACCAGAAGGGGAACAAATAAATCAAAACATTTATATCAACAATACGACAAAAAGAAAAGTAAGGGAAAAACAAAACGGTTGTCCAGTTGTCTTATTTCTTCTGTTTTTTGAAGATCTTGAAGGTATGTTTCTTGCGACTGGCAGCAGAGTCAGTGTCTTCACCTGTGGAGCCACTGTCCTCCTCTAGGGGGCTCTTTTTTGAGGAGATCTGGGGTATGCGGTTTCCAACCTTCCCCCCAATCAGTCCAGTGGGGGACGGCGTATCGGGTTCAGTGGAGTTTGGGCTTAAGGAGCGTGAGGATTCCGACATGGACATAACCGCCTGGGAGCCGTGGATCTCGCTCATACTGGCGGATTTCTCTATGCCATACACCTTCTTCATTAATATGGGACTATCAGAACCTCCATCGGGAGATGCGCCCCCATCGTGAACTCTGTTGCCTCCGTTGTGTGCATGGGAATGGGCTCCCTCTTCAGAGCGTGAATGGGGGCCATGCAGGAGTGAAGTGGGCTTCACAGGGAAGCCTTTGGAACTGTAGGATAGGCGTAGCTGCTCACCAGTCTGGGATATACACAAGGAGGAATCGGAGTCGGAGCGATTCAAGTCCCTGTGAATGAAAGTGGTGAAATTAGCATCAAGAAATGAGTGAGATATCAGACTAGTCCTAAATAATCAAGACAACTTGTTGGTTATATGTAAGGTAACATTGCATTTACTGCAACCTGAATTCACCAGTGAGTTGTTAAACCCCTAACCAGGCAACATTTCCAACCTCAAAAGTTGTCTAAACTGAAGCACAACATGCCAAGGCTCAACTACCCAGTGCTAGAAGAGTGCAAGCTAACAGAGCAGGGCTGTCCAAGTCTGCTCCTGCTTTCAGGCAGATGTACTGTTGCATGTTGGAGCTAAACTCTACAGGAAGGTGGTCCTCCACGAATGTGACTGGACAGCTGTAACAGAGACACACAACAATAAGGGTGTCCAGTCCTGCTCCT
>JAFVLL020025282.1:0-49768 GCA_021397915.2 Tor tambroides | reverse complement strand
TCAGACAAACAAAAACAAAATTGTAATTGAATTAAACAGAAAACTTTTTGATTTTTTTGGGGAAAAACAACAATTAAAGCAGTATTACACTTATTGTTTTTATGCTTAAACCCTTTTTCGTCTTTGACCCATATACACACACACATACTGTATACACACACACACACACACACATATATATATATATATATATACACACACACACACACATATGTGTGATCATACATCAGCTGAGCTGTATACAGTTTTCTTTATTATTTATTCTATATTAATATAGTTATATATTAATTTAATGTACACATTGTGCCAAAACACACTGTAATTGAGGTAAAATCACTGTAATGCACAACGCTTTATGGCTTACTGCATTAATATTGTATATAATTATCATCACTTATAAAGCTGGGGAGTAACTAATAAGTAGCAATAATTTAAATTTGGATGTTTATTACTAAATGAATTATTAAGTTCAGGTTTGATTGAATTCCTGACTGTTTTTATGCCAGACAAACAGTTCTTTTATAACATTATATAATTCAATACTTATCTAAAATATATTTAAATAGCTTTAATGCAGATACTTTTTGTTAGTAGCTTGTAGTGACGCTAACTACTTTTACTCTAAAAGGTGTAGTTTAACTACTTGGAATTATGAGAATCTTGTATCTTGATAAACTACTTTTTTAAAATAGCTTCCCCAACTACTAATAATTATCAAAATAAATAACAAATTTGAACATGATGACTTTCTGAAATGAAGTGAAGAATGCATGCCTCCAATTTAAAAGATTTCTCCTTTGTTAGACATTAGATGAATATCTAATGCTGAATGAATCGCTCTTTTAAAACAAATGAATAGGTTAAAGCAACTGTAACTAAAAGCAGTGCAGCAAGTGATGTGCTCTCTGTGCCAGAGCCGATTGGACAGATGTCACAGGCGTCTGTCTGTTTCCAAATTCATCTCATTGCAAATGAAGCTTGAATCGTGTTCTTTTATTAATGCACAAACGGGGGGCTGCTTTTCACGCTCATCAAAAGCCTCTTGTTGACAAACAGCAGGATTACGATCTTCAAGAAAAATACCGCCGTCTTTACCGCTTTATTGCCGGCGTGTCATGCCCTTGAGAGAGAGAGAGTGATGGAGCCAGTGATGAGGGGAAAACACGCTCTCCCCTCCGCACTGCCAGATATTTAAAATAGGCTGTTGATAACACAATTTACTCTGCAGGTTGAGCAGATGAAAAAAGTGACATCATAGGCAGAAAGAGGAGGGAAAAAATGAGTGCAGAGAAAGGACACACACACATATGAAGGAGGTGACAGGAGGTGAAACGCTTGACTCCACCTCAAACACTACTCAGCCTGCCGTTCATTCAGAGAGAAAGAGAAATAGAGCACAAGAGGGAGATTTTGTGTCCCAAGGAGGACTATAATACCTGCAGAAAGATAACTATTAGCATTCCCATTCATCTTAATGACAGTCGCACGGCTGGCACACAGATGTGATGCCAAAGACAGCATACAGCTAAATATAAAAGTCAACAAGCAGAAAGAATTATCACTGGTGAAAGATGTAACGAAATGTTCGCAACAACAACAAAAAATGTTAATAAAAAACCTTTTTGTCCCCAGATGATGTAGTTGCTATATCTACCAGCAGGGGCGAATTGACCCATGCTAAAATCTTGGAGACATTTTTACCGTTTCTGTAATTCATGCAAAAAGAGAATAATCTTCGCTAGTAAATTAATGTTACACTACAACAAATCTCAGTGCTACGGAGTCCCTGAGGTGACATGGTGATGGAAAAAAATATGAGATGGGAGGAAAAATTATATTTTAATGCTTTTGTGTCCTTTCACTAAACTATTGCATTACTCCAAAACATTTGCATCCTCCAGAAAAACATTTAAATTATCTCACAAAACTACTGCATTCTCTCACAAAAGTAATGCATTCCCCCAGCTTTGCACTCCCTTACAAAACATTTATGTTCTTTCACAAAACATTTGCATTCACTCAAATGTATTGCACTCCCCGAGAAACTCTGCGCTTGCTCGCAAAAAATGATCATTCTCTTGTAAAAGTATTGCATTCCCCCAAGAAACTTTGCATCCTCCTGCAAAATCTGCATTCTCTCTCAAAATGTTTGTTCTCTCACAAAACATTTGCATTCCCAAAAGTTTTGCGTTTCTCCAAAGAAACAATGCATTTGCTAAAAAATTTGCGATCTGTCACAAAACTATTGCATTCTCTCGCAAAACTATTGTGTTCTCTTGCTAAACATTTGCGTTCTCTAGCAAAAGAGAACGCAATAATTTTGCGAGAGAACGCAGATGTTTTCATACGGAATGCAAATGTTTTGTGAGCCAAAAAAGTTTCTTGAGAAAACAATACTTTTGCTAGAGAACGCAAATGTTTAGCAAGGGAACACAATAGTTTTGTGAGAGAATGCAATAGTTATGTGACAGAACGTATTGCATTCTCCTAAGCAGCTGTGCGTTCACTTGCGAAAGCACTCAAATATAGTTTTTCCTCCCACCTCATATTATTTTCATCACAAAGATTTTAAGAACGAATGCAAAGTTTCTTGTGGAAATGCAATAGTCTTGCGAGATAACACAAAAGTCTTATGCAAACTCAAAAACTATATTTTTCCTTGGATCTAATGTTTTTTTTTGTTTTGTTTTGTTGTTTTTTTTACCACCAGCATGCCCCTTTAAGGGCTCCATACAATGCAAAAAAACTTAAAGCAACAGATCTATACCAATAAGCTTACAATGTAGACAACATGATTGATTTTAATCCAATTTTGTCTAGGTATGGCATCATGCTGCCCTACTGTATTTAAACACACAATTTTTATTCGTATAAATAAAATCCCCCACAAACTTCTTGTACAGTATGTGTCTCCTGTCCTCATAATTTATAAATGAAGCTCTGGTGTTAGAAGACAGAGCGTGGTGCCCTTTATCTGATTGTAAAGCACATCTTTAATGATTCTGTGTATACACAAATAAATCTCAGCGTCAGACCAGCCCTCTAACCAAGACCCTCTCGCTCACTCTCACCAAGAAATGAACAAACACACACACACACACACACACACACACACACACACACTTTCGATTCTGCCAGTGTGAAATTTCTGCCTGGCTAGGAAAAAAAAGAGAAAAAGAAAACGCCACGAAAAGGACAAAACCACAAATGTGGAACTTCAATTAATTTAAAGCTCCAATCAGCAAAGAATAATCCTTGGCAGATCTAATTACTGAAGCTCTCGGAAGACCCAGGCCGACCAGCCAATCTCCCTCATGTTTGAACAGCTTGATGAACTCGGGGACTGATGGATATCAAGTCATTTTGTTTAATTTATAAATGGATTTTCTCCTAATACTTAAATTATCATCAGTACAACACAATGAAAATGGGAACATTTGGAAGGCAAAGTCTATAAGAGCCCTGAAAGGAATTCCAATGAGGAATGTCACCTCTTTTCATCCCTGCTATACAATTCGTCTAATTAAATTCGGGAGCAGGGTAAGCCTGTGTTACAGTGCTGCTGCCACACGGGCCGCCCCTAGAGAGTTCAGGGCTGAGCGGAAGACACTCATCAGGCATATCATGTCACACATGCCATTAACACACACACGGACACTTTTGGCAACCTCAGGTCCACTCACAGTTTCTGAGCATCATATTGACCGCTTGGTGCAGCGTATCTATAACACAGACCTCAGAAAGAAACATGGTTGGCGTATCAATAAATAAACAGAAAAGCAAAGAAATAAATAACTAAATAAAGAACACACAAAACAAAAAATACAGCCTGAATTTGGAGCTTCAAGATCATTGAATGAAAGCATTACTCAAAGCAACAGATGAATTGCAATGTTTCTTTTTATATTTAAACTGAAACTATGCATCTAATGTTTATTTAAAAAACTATGATTTACAAAAATGTAGAAGTCACTGACAAATCACAGAATCCAGAAATTAAATTAGGGAGTCTTGAGGAAAAAAAAGATTTTAGAGTTAAAGAGGTCGGCATTAACGGTTGATAATAAACCAATGGCAAGGACTCCAACGTGAAGCAGAATCGGAGTGAATCGGAATCAAGTATTTCAGAATCAAGTATTAAAATAAAATAAAATAAAGTAAAATAAAGGGCCAAAATAAAATATTAAAATAATAAAATAGTGAAATAATATTAAATAAAATAAAATAAATAATAATGTTCTTAAAATAGTAACTAAACTTAAGTAAAAACGAAACCAAAAAAATATAAATATGTCTTCAGGGACTCTGACATGAAGTGGAATTGTTCACTACTGAGTGAATCAGAATCAAGTATTCCAGAATGAAGTATTCTATTCTATTCTATTCTATTCTATTCTAACAAAAGGGCCGAACAAAATTAAATATTAAAATATTAAAATAACCAAATAATATTATATTATTTTTTATAAAAAAATAAGATTTTTTTTAAAATAGTAATAAACTAAACTAAACTAAACCAGTATAAAATTAAACATCTAAAAGGGCCAAAACAGAAAAACCAAACTAAAGAGATCTGGACACAAAACACAAACCCCAAAAGTTGTTGGTTGCATGCACACAGTGCCAATGATGTCTAAACTTTAAACCTTATGTCCTAACCTGACCAGCAAGGCCACTCATAGTCAGTCTTACCTGGCTCAGGTGTCTCAGAGTGAGAGGAAGAAGAAGCAGAGCTGGCCCCGTCCTCGGCCCCACCGCCCTGAGACAGCAGCCCTCTGCCCGGCGGAAGCTTCATGCCCAGCTGCTCGGCCATCTCCACATGATCACCCGGGTGAACGTAATCAAACACGCTGCTGCCCGTCAGCTCTACCTGCAACAGCACAAACAAGAGCCAGAGAGGTGCTTTAGTTTAAAAGAACATGAAACAGTGCTGTTACTGTTAACTAAAACTAAAACTGAAACTACTAAATTCAAATACATTTAATTGAAATAAAGCTAAAATAAAACAAAATATAAATATTAGATGAAAAGCTGGAAGAACTTTTATACAAGAAATTAGAAATGCTATATTAACAAATATATGAAATCAAATAAGTTTGATTACTAAAATTACTAGGACTAAAACTAAAACAAAAAAAAACTCTAAAAACTAAAAAAGACAAAAGCACAAATTTACTGAAATTAAAATGAAAACTTAAAAGCAAATTTAAAAAACAATAGATAAATAGTAGTACAGTATTTAAACTAATATAAAAATATATATTTATATTTAAATGTATATATATTTTTCTCACTTTTGTCAAATCTGATTATGTATCCATATCAGTATGTGTGTACCCTGGGAACCAAACCCATGACTTTAGTGTTGCAAGCGCAATATTCTACCAATTGAGCTTCAGCAAACTTTTCAACAGATCATCATTTCATATACACTCACACAGCTAAAAATGTCATGAAATTTTAATTCATATATGATCTGTTTAGCATTATATAAAGTCTTTTAATGACTTATTCATGAAGGTTAGTATGAAGTATTACCCGGCTATCTTTCACAGTAAGCTTAATGTGCTTTTCTGTAACTGTAGCGCAGCTAAAAGCACATGTGCTCTTTTTATTTTGACTTCAATCCTCCCTCCAGAGGCTTCCTCTGCCTCTCCACAGCTTGCCAAGACACAACTTTCTGCTCTTTAGGGGAGAGAGAGCTCGTCCAAATAATCAAATAATTAGCATGTGCTTGTCTAACCTTTAAACACGCTCATTTACTAAGCGGGGAAACGGATTTACTGTTGCTAACTGGGGGTGACAAGAAAAAAAACAACAACAGGCGGTTAAAGTAGCTGTGGCTGTGGCGCTTCTTAAACATGCTATTGTTGTGTTTTGAGGAACGCTGCCCTGCGCTGTTCTGAGATCAGGTCCACGTCTACAGGGACCTGCAGATTACATGAAAATAATCCCTTTAATGTCCTATCCCTCAAAGCAATTTAGTGCTTCACAAATTATTATTCCAAGCAGAAACAATGAATAAAGACACGGTCCGCAGACAGAGACATGGGCTTGAGTTATTTTGGCACAATGCTACAACTGTACAACAGAATAATGCTGTGTTGTAGATTTAGGATATTCCTGCTAGAGGATATTACTGCTAATGTAGCATTCTGCTGTCCGATGGTCAGAAGATGATGCATAAAGAAACAAAATGGCTATGCTAGAACAGTTTTGAAGGTGTACATTTACCAACAGGTCAGAAAATGTACACCTGTGTCTGGAAAGTGTATTAGAGGAAATGTTTATCACAAATTTAGACTTAAATGGAGGTTAAATGGAGTTAAATGGAGGACAAGTGGACAAACCATTAAAAAAAAAAAATAATAATAATATAAAATACAATTTCAAAAAGTCTGCACCAAATTAAACGTACAAAATTGATTTTATTTACACAGAAATCTTATTAAATGCAAATGAAGTGCAAGCAAATATTTCAAACTTTTGTGTGAAAAAAGTCAAACGAATGAAATAATGTTCCATCATCATTCAGTGTGAGAGATATATTTATGTAAAAATGAAACAATATACATATGCTAACCTGCACTTGTTAAATAAGTGATCACACTAAATTTGATTATATTTGAAATGATTAAAAACTTGCTGACAAATGGGTAAAATCTAGTGGTTTGAAGGATAGTGGCAAAGACTGGTAAAGAATTAAAATGACAATTAAGTAGTATTTGGGGGCTGCACTGTGATCCTTAAATAGTCTTTTAATGTCATCTAATTAGTCCTGATCTATATATGCCTGACAAGATTTTTTTGTTACATGATTATAAACTATTGTTACAATGAATGACATTTTAGTGGGTATCTTCTGTAAATCATGGTAAAAATGTATGATAGTCATTATTTTTTTAGTCAGAAAAAAATCTAATTAAACTGCATACTGTACGAAATAAAATAATGCTGTATTAAACATATATATTATAAAAAAATAAGTTACTTTTAAAAGTAATGCATTACAATATCACGTTACTCATAAAAACCAACTAACTGCATTAGTTACATTTTACGGGAAGTAATCCATTACGTTGCTTAGTTACTTTTTATGGAAAGTAATACATTAGCGTTACTTTTTGTCACTTTGGCTCATTTTGCTTAATTTTTAACAAAAAAAACAAAGTAACTTGGGTTACTTTGTAAAAAAAAGTAACTCAGATATTTCACTGTAAATTTAAAAGTACTGTGTTACTTTACTAGTTACTTGAAAAAAGTAATCTGATTGCGTAACTTGGGTAATGCGTTACCCCCAACACTGTATATGAATATATATATATAGTCAAACTATCCAAAATATAGTCTGTTTGTATCCAAGAGTAAAATATTCAAAGGAATGCATATTGAAGGAATTGGTGTGCACCTCCACATTTCAAACAGAGCATTTTACTGGACTCTTACTGTAAAACAAACAAACAAAAAAAATCACGGAAGATCCATGGAAACAAACCAAAACAACTGTGCAACAGGACCACCAACTGTCTGTCTGTTTCTCCAGCTCTCTTTGTCTCTTTCTTACTGTTTGGCCTCTCATACACTGGAAACCCAACAGCACATCTGATTTTTTTCTTCTCCTTTTTTTTGTCCCTGGGCATCAAAAAGCTGCAGGCACAATCCAAGTAAGGCTTTCTGGATCTTTCTCTGGAAGAATGACATTCCGCCTATATCCAGTAGACCAAAGAATTGAGGATTCTTTCTGAAGAACTAAAGAGATGGGGTTGAGGTTTTCAACCGGCTTACAGACAACTGGAGTCCAATCCCAACAAAAAAAAGAAACAAGTCATTCACTTAAGAAAAGAGAAAATCACATCTGTTTAACCTTGAGAGTCCAGCAGCACTACAGATAAGCACATATATTTAATGATGATCAGTACACATTCATTTTCTACAATATAAAATAAATAAACAAACAAATAAATAAATAAAATAAATATATAAAAATATAAATAAATATATAAAAAAAATACTCTCAGCAAAAAAATCTAATGTTTTTAGAGTGCCTTGCAGAAGTATTCAAACCCCTTAAATTTTTTTTCATGTTTTGTTGTGTTGCAGTTTTATGTTAAACTGCATTAAATTACTTTTTTTCCACATCAATCTACACTCCATACACCATAATGACAAAGCAAAAACAGAACTGTCACAACTTTGTAAATTTATAAAAAATCTGAAATAAGTATGTTGCATAAGTATTCAAACTCTTAACTCAGTACTTAGCTGAAACACCTTTATAGCCTCAAGTCTTTTTTTGTTTGATGCGACGAGCTTTGCTCATCAGTATTTGGCAATTATCTGCCATTCTTCACCTCACCTCTTCACCTCTCAAGCTCTGTCGGGTTGGATGAGGGCAGACCCATATTTTCAGGTTTCTCCAGAAATATTTGATTGGGTTCAAGCCCAGGCTGTGGCTGGGCCACCCAAGGACATTCACAGAGTTGTCTATAAGCCACTCTTGCTGTGTGTTTAGGGTCATTGTCCTGTTGGAAGGTGAACCTTCTGCCCAGTCTGAGGTTCTGAATGCTCTGGACTGGGTTTTCATTAAGGCTATCTCTATATTTTGGTGCATTGAGCTTTTCTTCTACTCTGATGAGTCCCTCAGTCCCTGCTGCTGAAAAACAGCCCCACAGCATGAGGCTGCTACCAGCACAATTTACTTTTGGGATGGTACTCTGCAGGTGATGAGCAGAGCTGGTTTCCTTCAAACATGATGCTTAGAATTGAGGCTCATCAGAACAGAGAAACTTGTTTCTCAGAGTCTGAGGGTCCTTTAGGTGCTTTTTGCAAATTCCAAGTGGGTTTTTGTGTCTCTTCACTGAGGAGAAGATTGAGTCTGGCCATACTGACATAACGCCCAGATTGGTGGAGTGTTGCAGTGATGTTTGTCCTTCTGTAGGTTTCTCCCATCTGCATATATGATCATGGAGCTCAACTAGAGTGACCATCAGCTTCTTGGTCACCAGTCTAGACAAGGCGCTTCTCCATCAGTTGCTCAGTTTGGCCAGGAGGCCAGCTCTAGGAAGAGACCTAGTAGTTTCAAACGTCTTCCATTATGGATAATGAAGACTACATGATTCTGTGAACCTTCAATGCAGCAGAATTGTTTCTGAACTCTTTGCTTGATGCAAACCTGTTTCTGAGCTCTACAGGTAGTTCTTTTGACCTCAGGGCTTAGTTTTTGCTCTGATATGCATTTTCAGCTGTTAGACCTTTTATTAAGATGTGTGTGCCGTTCCAAATCATACCCATTCAATTGAATTTGCCACAGGTTAACTTCACTCAAAGTGTAGTAACATCTACAAGCAATATGAATGCTCCTGAGCTAAATTTCAACTGTCCCAGATAAGGGTATGAATACTTATGCAATGGAATCATTTATGTTTTTTATGTATAATAAATTTGCAAAGATGTTAAAAACCTGTTATTTGCTTTGTCATTATGAAAAGGAATTTAAAGCGGTTTAACATAAGGCTGCAACATAACAAAATGTAAAAAAAAAAAATTAATTGAATACTTCTGCAAGGCACTGTATAAAATAAACTGAATATACTGAATGAAATGATGGTTGGTAAATACATTTACTACAATTTTTCAAAAAAATATTGAAAATATTGAATTAAATGGTGGTTATTACACACACAAAAACACTTTCATATAATTAAAAAAAATATGAAACAAATATTGAATATGTTGAAATGATGGTAAACACAAAAAAAATCACATTCATTTTCTACAATGTTTTCAATTAAAAAAAAAACATAAAATAATAATAAAAATTGATTAGCTGATGTTTGATCATTTTGTGATTATTGGCACCAGCAGTAACAGTACATATCAACTATCACAAAAAGATCAAACATCAGCTAATAAATGATTCACAATAGGACTACAAATGTTTATTAATAAAATAAATAATGTCAATTTTGATTTTCATATTGATTTTGAAAAAAAAAATAGATGACAGCCTCCCAGCAAGTGAACATATTACAATAAAGGCTTAAAAAAATCTATTTCCATACAAAGATGAAATGTAAAGCTATCTTTCTTTTACATGTGAGAACAGACAAACCTTGTGTGTCCATTATAATTCACGCACATGGCCCCGCCGACTATTTTAACAGTATTAGAATGAGGCCACTTTTCAGCACAAGTGGCTGCACAAAGCACTCGTCCTGCCTTAATCTCTGCGACGCGAAGATGACAGAACAGTGTGCTGAGAAAATAATATCGGCTCTGATATTCATCGTGTGGCGGCCGGTGCGGTAAAGTGTTGTCTGTAACAAGAGACCAGCAGATTATGTTCTGTGATTGCAGAAAGGACACTTGGATTACAGAAGGAGGTTTTGCATTGTAAATGAGGCCCGGCTCGCTGGAGTGGGGCCACGGACGGAGCCCACCAGCAACATGCTTATTTTGAAGAAGGTCACTCAATAAGAGCCCCCCTCTTTCCTCTGGCTTATTAAGACTGACTGGCACGCATTAATGAAATCACCTGATTTTACAAACATGAAGAGAGAAAGAGAGAGAGAGAGAGAGAGAGAGAGAGAGAGAGAGAGAGAGAGAGAGGAAATGGAGAAGAAAGGGAAAAAAACCTGATGTTATGCTTGAGTTTAAGAAGGAAGCCCTTAATTAGCAAGGTTTCAGAAGTGTCAGCTATCGCCTATTAACTGTTCTGCTCTATCAAAGCTATAATACCCAGCTGTCAAATTTCATCACATGATGGGTGGTTTCTTTTTGCTTCTTGTGCTAAATTTCTTCTTTCATGTGGGCGGAGCTAGAGGCGGAGCCAAAGGTCCACTGGCCCCAGCTATGTTTTGTTGTGTTGTGACTGGCTAGGAAATGGTTTAAGCCCAAGAAACAGTTCAGTTTTATTGCTAATATACTTGCATATTACAAATATAAAATAAATAACTATATTTTTCTCTTTATTTTTAAGTTAATAAATATAGTATATTATTTTAGAATTTTTTTAACTTTCCAAAAAATTTAAATAACTATATTTTTATTTATTTATAAGTTAGTAAATATATTATATTTTATAAAATGTGTTTATTTCAAAATTCCAAATTAATATAAATAATTATATTTTACTTTTTAGAGTTAATATTTCTTTTTATTTAAACAAATTATTACTTTTCAAATAAATGTAACGACTTTTCAGTAAATATATTTTATTTTATACAATATTTTCATTTCAAAATCCCAAATAAATATAACTCTATTTCACTTTATTAAGTCAATAAGTCAATTATTTAAGTCAATAAAACATTTAAAATGTAAATATTTAAAAATATTTAAAATTCCAAATAAACAAAATTATTATTTTACTGCAGTTATAAATTTATAAAATATTATATTTTATTTCATACAATAATTTTATTTCAAAACAAACCTAACTATATTTTACTTTAGTTATAAGTTAATACACATAATATTTCATTTTATAAAACACTATTTCAAAATTCCATACAAAATTAAAGTTTGTGATGCTTTCTTAAACTGTTCGAAAAGAAAGCAATAAGTATGAGGTCTTGAAGTTCAATAACACAGAATCATACTGATTAACGAGGTTCATCTGGCCTCACTCTGCACATTTTGCCCCTTTTTTAATTTTAAAATTCAGTCCTTCTCAGTTTAATGACTGAACGGCTCTGGAAGCACTGACCCCGCCCCCTTCTGCCTGAGCCCCGCCCCCTCTCTCACTCCTGTGTCTCTGCATAAAAGCAAGCATTGGCTCCCTCTATTTACTCCAGCGCTCTCTCTTGCCCTGCTCTGTGAAGCTGAAGAGGCATGTCAAGTGTCACTGAACCCCTCCAAACGGCAATAGGAAGCTGCCAGCTCTCGTCTCTCACATTATGACACAATTACTCGCTGGCATCAAACACGCGCCGCCACGGCTCTCACCTCACGCTCCCTGCCAGTTAACCTGTTTGGAGTCCAGGAACATTTTGGCCCCGTCCATGCATGCAAATCCACAATCATGACTCACTGCTAAGATAAAACGGCTGTTGCAAGTGCTGATGCGAGATAGCAAAGATCTGATGCTTGAAATGACCCCTAGCTTTTCAGCTTTGGCTCTCAAGTTGCTTGTAAATTGCTTCTGATTTTGAAAACACTTGTGTGGGCACACTGCCATAGATTTTTGAAGCTAATTTTTAGTGCAACTTACCAAAAATAATTTGTCAAATATGGGAAAAGTGTCTAAAATTATTATAATAATAATAAATTCAAAATTATATTATAAAAAAAAAAATCAAAATTATATTATAATTAATTAAATACAAAAATAAATTAAACAAATTATGTAAAGCTACATTAAAATATAAAAAAATATTATAGTAAGTAAAATATAACGATCATGAAAAGTAAAGTATATTAAAATGTGTGTATTTAATCATAATTTTACTGATTTTCTGTATAATAAGCAGTGCCACTATTAAAAGCCTAAACATGGAAAAGACACAAACATTAAAATCCTCAGGGACAGAAAAGCACATTAAACACATTTGTGGGAGGGAGAAATTCCTTTCAGTTCCTTAAAATGTCAGTGACTTTAAAAAAAAAAGATTAATCAAATAAACTGATGTTGGCTGGAGGGTTCAGAATTAATTAACGCATTTAACGCAAATGTGCTAAATGGAACATTATACGTTTCATAGCATGTAATTACTCTTTTAATAAATGATTCATGTTATATTCCCATCAATTGATAATGCTTGTGAATCATAAAGCAATTCGGTGAGAGCTTGTCTGGACCCTGAGATAGAGCGAGTGTGGTTCAAATCATTGGTCCTTCTGTTTTTGTTCCAGCTGGGAACTAACAGCCCCAATTAAATTATGCAAACCCTGCCGCACGGATAGCCAAGAGCTACAACCAAAAAAAAAAAAACCTGTTCGGCTGTACAACAGAGCTGAATAAGAGAAGCACTGAACTAGAACAAAACTTTTGTTATAAAATACTACCAGTCTTTTACGCGAGAAACTTTTTCTTAGAACCTTTTACAATAAAATAGAAATAAAATAAAATGGGAAAATATGTAGTATTAGTAAAATGTGTTAAAAATGTACATATATATATAGAATTTATATAATAATATTTTACAGCAAAATAGATAGCAAAATAATATATATATACACACACACACACACACATACTTTTTTATTCGCATTTTACTAACACTATATATTACTCATTTTTATAATTGTTAATTATTATTATAATTTTTAAAAACTTAACTATACAATGATCGTTCATAGTTGAATATTGTTGAAGTAAAAATAAATATACAATTTACTTATAATTTTATAAAAATATAATTAAAAGCTGTGAAATATATTCACTTTGAAAAAGTAGGTATTATGCTTCATAAATCAATATTGTGAATATGTGTGTAAATATAATAATATAATAAACTATGTAAAACTACATTAAAAATATATTGTGAAAAAGTACAGTTATAAAGTTGCGCTTCATAACGATTCAATATTACGTAATATCAAATTACGTGAAGTTATGGATAGATTACATGGGAATTTCAACTTATTCTGAATATCTCTTATCATTTCTCATCCTAATCATTACATCAACCACAGGCCACCTCACTTTCTAAATATCAGCCTCAGCCGTGAAAAAGCCGTATCGCTGGACCACAAGCACAGACTCGACTATAAACGATGATTGACACGACTATGATTAACCTCTGCTTTTCACGCGGTCTCATCCATTAGGGTTCCCGGTAAATCATCTGATTACCGAGCCTATAAAATAATAATAGGGCTCCTCAAAAAGCGCCGCCATTGTTGTAGTGGACAAGAGAGAGGAGAGATATCCCTGGAAAAACAAAAGCCGGCAGTGGCTTAAAGGAAGGACATAATTAAGGGCCAATCGGAGCTGTCTTGTGTGAGCAGAGACCCAGGGGAGCACCTCTCTACCTGTCTGACCTTGGAAAATGGGAGTCCTTGGCTGAGCCGGTGACCCCGTGATCTCCACTCACATCCAATCTCCCTCACCCGACACGGGGGGGCGACCTGCCTCATGCAAATCCCATCTCCCCCGTGAGCTGCGAATAAACTGCAGCCTAATTAAATATTTTTTAACGATGCGAGTAATTTTTGCCAAGGGGTGGATTCGGGGCTAAAATTTAATATGAGATCACAAAAGATGTTCCCAGCGTTGATTCTGTAAATTAATGACTATCTACCTTATAATAAAAGCATACTGCCAAGAATATGAATAAAGATGGCTTACTTCAACCGAACAAATGCTTTTGGCAAAAGGCTTCCACTTCCGATACTAGCCGAGCTTGGGGCATGTTATATATTACACAAATTTAAATATATATGTATGAATAAATAAATAAATAAATATTATATAGTATTATTATAATAATATTTAAAAAATGTATAATATTAATTCAATAAATAATATTAAATTTAAAATATTATAAAGTATTAGTAATACACACAAACACACACAATTTTATCATTTCATTTTATACATACATATTATAAACATATATGTACTTCTATATGCCAAGAATACGAATAATGACACTTCATTTGGATGAACACTTTAAGGAAAAAGCTTCTGGAATTCTTCACTTCAAACACTACTTAATATGTAATATTTAATATATAATATTTATTTTAAAATATTACAAATATGATAAATAAATAAATACATTTTTATGTATACATTATATAAATACACACACACACACACACACACACACACACACACACACACACACACACACAGTGTATACAAATAATAAAAATATTTATTATAACTAACTAATCTAACTATTTTTAAAAAAAAATTTTTAAGCAATGTCAGTAATGTTTGCCAAGGAGTGGATTTGGGGCTAAAAATTTAATATTTGATATACTATAAGATGACAAAAGATGATCCCAGTGTTAATTCTATAAATTAATGACTATCTGCCTTATAATAAAAGCCAACAATATGAATGAAGACAGCTAACTTCAACCGAACAAACGCTTTTGGGAAAAGACTTCTGGAAAGTTTCCACTTCTGGTACTACTGTAGCTGAGCTCGGGGTGGCCGAGTAATATTTGTCAGCCAAACAACAAAGTCTTCTAATTTCACAAATCAAACAGACACTCTGTATGTTCTCGCTTTCCCTCAGCGTTGCTCTGGTCTCTTTAGATGAGGCGGAGGGTTAAGCCATCGTCCTGTGCTATTAACTGCGGGAGCTTTCTCAGGTCCACTCGAGTGTTACACGGCTCAGATTACAGTAACCTTTAACTGCTCGCTGACAGACAGACGGAGGACGAGCGGTCCATCTCTCGCTTTCTCTTTCTATCCACCTTTAATACCACGCGTGCCACTTCCACACAAAAGCGTAATCTTCCTCCTCCCGAAACAAGCCTGTCACTTCAGGAAAAATGGAGGGCATCAGTAGCCGTGGGCCGTGTGTATTCTCTGTGCTGATACATGGCACTTTACCTCAGGCTATGCATATGAGCCATTACAGGAGGCTCTCAGCGGGCCATCCGTCAATATTCCAATCAGTCTTTGGATCAGTACCATTTAATAGCGGCAGCATCAAACCGACGAGCTCTTTCCATCAAAACAAGCACGCATGAAACGGTAATATGGATCCGATTGATAAAAAGGATGGCTTTTTTTTTTATTAATTCCTTGGATGGTTACAGATAAAAGCTAATGCACACACAAAAGTAAACACCAAAAAATGTGTTTATGCAGCACTGTTTATCAATTCAGTGCATTATATATTGGATATTTATTGCATACATTTAGAATACTAAAAATAGTATAACACTTTATATTAGTTGCATGAATTGTATAAAAATGTATAATAATTATTAGAATTTTTCAAAAATAACTTTACAATATTTGTGCATAGTTGTATTCAGAAACAAACAAAACCCATTTCATGCATCGTGCATGTGCTAAAATGCATTATACACATTTAAGGTTGAAATGCATTGGAAATATAGCAGCATAACTGTAGTTACAATTATTTATGAAACATTTAATGCATTAATTAATTATTCAACAGGCTTTATAGAAAGTGTTACCAAAAGAAATGACAAAATATATTGTTATTGTAAATAACACAAACAAATTTAGCCTAAAAAATATAGTGTGCCTAATGCACCAACATGCAATTGGTTTGTGTGGATCAGGTTTTATCTACGTTGTGAAGACCAAATGTCCCCAAACAGATAGTAAAACCTGAAAGCCAACAGTTCCCAGAAGGAAAATGGCTTAAAAAACCCCATGAATGACATTTTTGTGGCTTTTAGTTCCTATCTGTCAGCACTGAGGCCATCTAAATGCTATTATGCTCCAAAAATCCGCTTTTAGCACATGTAAACATTTCAAATTTACTGACTTGAAGACTCATTCTGCACTACACAGATTTTAAATGCTGTCCAATCAAATGCTCTCTTGAATGAGAACGTCGTAGTAGCAAATCATGTTCATGCCAGTACTGTAAACTAAAGCTCATTTGTTATTTATAAAATAAAAGGCAAGTCTTTTGATATGTCTCCATTAAAACAAAAAATGCATGAAGGATTGTGTGAGGGTTTGGTTTAGAGGTTAAGCTCAGTGTAAAAACAACCGAAGTCAATGGAAATTCCCCATTAATTCAGCAACAAATGTGCACATGTGTGTTGTTTGTGTTTGCCAGAGTGTTTCAGAGCAGTGATATGAAACTCATAGGCAACACGTTTCTCGTTCCAGGCAGCGCAGAACATCACTGCAGAGAGACAATAACTTTAACAATTAACTTGGAAGGACAAAAAGGGTAAAAATCTCCCTGCGCTCTTTTCTATGGCGTTCCTGATTTTTATCGAGCTCACAAAGCTCCCTTAGATCATCTTAATCCACTGTGGCAAAGTAGCTGAATATGAGATTCAGATTGTCTTAGAAATTCTGTGCAACCAATCAGCTTCCTGACATTGCTTTTCCCTTCAACCTTCAGAACTTGTGACAGCAAAGACCAAAAGCCAAATCACAAAGGAGTGCAAAATCGGCAAACCGACCGCTAAAGCCGCCGAACAAAGATCGCATTTGACACTTCAGAGCAACTTCACATCCAAATATTTTATCAATCACAAAATGATATATATAGATAAAACATATACAGCCTACTATATAAATATAATACAACATCAATGCCGCAGACAGACAGACAGACAGACAGACAGACAGATGGCGGGCGTATAAGTTCAGTTTTGCACAGTAAAATGTGAAAACTTTGAAACTGACTTTTAAAAATGACCTTCACTGGTGTAACCTAAGCTTGGTTGATTAATATTAAATAATACTGGTAGATGACCAAAATATTTTTATTTTTATAATATATATATATATATATTACATTTTTTAATTATTTTTAAAATAATAATGCATTTTTTAACATTAAATAATTAAATCATTAGTTTTTTATTTTTACATTTTTTTTTAACATTTATTATTTTTATATTTTACATATATTTTATATCACAATGTAGCTATGTTTCTCTAAGAATGTGGTAATGCCTATTTTATTCACCTATTTTATATTTTCTTTTATTATATGCCTATTTAATTCAGTAAATGAAAAGTACTTTAATTTATTTTTTTCATTTTAAATCAGCTTACATATCTTGAAAAGTCATCTTGGGGAAAAAATAACAAATAAGATAAATCCTAATGAATTATGACAGAAGAACAGAACACCACCTACACACAACCTTAACGCAAAGGGGATCAAGTATTTGCTGACAAGAGCGAAAGAAAGAGAGAAAGACAGAACAATGACTCCCATTCCAGTCTCCGGCTAACCTCTGTTCGTTTTGCCTCCCTCGGCCCGCTGTAGAGGCCTGTTACAGATCACTGGCCACTTTGAAAATCAAGAAAATGAAAATCAACTCAGGGGAGAAATCTGCGGAGGCAATACCCCTCCGTCCCCCCAGTCACATCCCAGCGCCTCTCCATAAAGGGGAAGTGTCATAGCTGTAGATGGCAATCTAAGACCTTAGCCCTCTTTTCTCTCTGTTCTCAAGACGGGCATTACCATTGCGATTGTCCGTACTGCCGCCCAAACCAAATTAATTCACCCGCTAAATAAAACACAGAAATCGGTCCTATTAGTCTCTCTGTAAGACAGATTAAATATGGCTGTGTCAATGCTGTCCTCTACCCTATTCTCCAACTCTCCCGTCTTTTATAGGAATCACTTATCCGTCAGTGCTCGCTGCATCTGAATAGAGCTCGAAACATTGGCGCAAATCAATAAACTCTCATTTTCTTGTAACAGTTTCATATTAATCGGGAGCAGGGTGGGGGTCCGGTCGGCTGGGCGGGCGGCTCTGGATCAGTCAGATGAAGATGGGAAACACCAGGGGGCTGCAGTGATCCCTTAATGAAAACCTCCCTACGAACCCTCTTTCCCTCCATCCGCCCCGTTCTGATGAGTTTTCATGCTGATCAAATACAAGCAGAAACGGCCTTTTGTAGCTCTGGTCAATTTTCCCTCCATGGTCCTGATAAATCCAGACATTGCACAATCACAAGCCATAAATCTGTGTCTGTTCCCCACTGCGCTGAATGGATGAATTATTGAACAGAAGCTGGCTAGAAAGACGTACGTACATACACACAAACACGTCCACAGGTACATTCACGCATAGGATTCGTACAATCCTGCTCCTCGGGTCTGATCATCTGATGAGCTTGAGGGTGATGTTTGGTTTTGATGTGGACAGGTGAAACTGTTTGATGCCTGCTGCTGTATCATGCTTTGAATTATAGCGTTCGACTTCCTGAAGAGTGTAAACAATGTTTGAGTCCAGGGGTCAAGGTTTGGTTGTTTAGCATGGGCCAGTTAGGTGCTCTTGGTAGAAGTTGTAACGGCATCACAAAAAGTCACAAAACAGCTGTTCTCTACTGTTTTTTTTTTTTAAATTTTTTATTACAATTTAATTCCTGAATTTGAATTGAGGTACAAACAAGATGCAGAAGTCAGAGGAAGAACTAAAACAAGGGAAAAAAAAATAAAAATCAAGAATTTAATTTTTAACTAAAAGAGGACAAAACTCAACCATTAAAAAAACAAAAAAAACTTTAACGTTTTGAAGAAATGTCACCCATAGAAATTTATTTTACATATACTTTAAAATGAATAAATTATCTTTCATTTTATGGAAATAGAGGTGAAGAAACACTTCATTTCTCAGAATGTATTATGTGTTGAATTTCTTTGAAATGTTATTCAGTAATTCCTCCAGTCGTTCCAGTCATCTGTACGATGTCTAAACATTCAATTCAAATTCAAATTTTGAAAGGAACCAATACAATAACAGTCAAAGTTTGGAATAATTAGGATTTTTTAAAATGTTTTTCATTTTTAGCCAGTTTTCAACAAAAATATTAAGCAGCAAAAACGTTTTAACATTGATAATAATACAAACAATTATTAATAATTGAGCACCAATAACAACTGATAAAATCTGAACAGCAAATCAGCATATCAGAGTAATTTCTGAAGGATGGTGTGACACTGAAGACTGGAGTATGCTGAAAATTCAGCTGTGGATTACAGGAATAGATTACATTTTAAAAGTATTCAAAATACAAAAAGTTATTTATAACTGCCATTATATAACACAATATTACTGTTTTATCATTTTGTAAAATTAAATAAATGCAGCCTTGGCGAGCATAAGAGACTTTCAAAGTCAAGAAATTAAAAGAACACACATATAACTTTTGACACTGGTAGTGTGTGTGTGTGTGTGTGTGTATATATTACACATATATATTTTGCTACATTGCGAACGATTATTTTTGCAATTCCGTTTAGTGTCAATTCTGAAAATACACACTCCACATATGACAGGCCACTGTCAGTTCTCATTATGGAAGACTGGGCAGTCCAAAATCCAGCCAATCAGGTGCAGTGTTTGGCAAAAGTCTATTTGACCCTTGTTAGCCAGTAATGAAGTCTAATTAGCTAAGGCAACAGTGAGCTCTCAACATCTATTTGGTTAAAGAGCGTGAATCTACAGTGAAATTTCCTGCTGTTCGGACAACAGTCATTAGCAAAGCCTGCATGCCGCCACACATTTATAATCTGTCTGTCCCATGCAAACACACAGATCGTGCCTCCAGCGACTGAGCCGTACTGCAATACCAAACTGTCCTCACTGTCTCATTTGGATTGGGATGCCCACGGGCCACCCATGAACTGAATGATACACTTTGCAAACAAAACCAGCAAAAGAGCTTTTCAAAGCACAAATCTGACTGGCTGACTTACTACTCCAACAGATATCAGAAAGCTGTTGCTTCTCAGGTTAATGACACTGAAGTGAAGAACTGGATGTTGTTCAGTTCATAAATGTGAATTTGATCTATCTATCTATCTATAAAACTTCTTTTCATAAATTTTCATAACTCGTAACAAGGTTTGAAAGTTAACAAGCTGTGCTTTTCCAGTTAAAAATTTGAGTTCTATTAACTTATTTGAATTTGAATTTTATTTCCTGACTTTCAAACTGCAATTGTGCATCCTGTTTGCTACAGTGTAAAAACTTTAATGTAGAAACAATTTTCACTCAGAAATTGCTAGTGCTGAGAATTCACAAACAAATGGCAAGTAACAGGTATTGAAGTATTGAAATAAATGTTACATTTTAAAGTAAAAACTGAAATAGCATCTTCAAAAGAGGAATTTACAAGCTGCTCGATTCAACTGAATGACACACAATGCTGCTGTTTTTGTGGGTGGCTTATGGTCAGAATAAGAGCCTCTTTTTGTCTTTCTGATTCTCTGTTCTCAGTTGGCTGTGCTGCAGAGGGCCGGTGTCTATGCCGGCTGTAAGAGTATTCTGATTTATGCTCTGCCTCTCTCTCCAGGCAACAGGACACCTTGAGGGGAAATACAAACATCTGACTTACAAGGGCCACCGTACAGCAGACGACACAGTGACTGAACTTCCCAGCACACATTCAGGTGCCTGTGATCATGGTTCAAAAGCTCACCACGGCTTAAAGGTTAACGTTTGCGTTTGCTTTCCGAAACATGTCAGGACATCTACACGCATCTCTAGTCATCTCAAAAGTGCCTCTTTCCCAACAGAACACTGCTTCAGAAGTGACTGGACATCTGCACAAAACAGATTTCATTAATAACTTACTGTGTTTTTGATTACATGACAAATAATGGACAAAAACACGATGAAACGTCCCCTCCGCAGTCCACCTAGACCAAAATATGGATGCAAAATATATGGTCAGCATGATATTTTTAAAAGATATTAATACTTTTATTCAACAAGGATGCATTAAAGTGATTAAAAATGAAAGTAAAAGACATTTATAATGTTACAAAACATTTCTATTTCAAATAAATGCTTGAATTTTCTTTCATCAAAAATCCTGAAAAACATGTAACAAGGTTTACACAAAAAATATTAAGCAGCACAACTAATTTCAACATTGATTATAAGAAATGTTTAAGCAAATCAGCATATTAGAATGATTTCTGAAGGATCATGTGACACAGGCATCACAGGAATAAATTACATTTTTATAATTTAATCACAATTTAAACAGCTTAAATTACAACAATATTTCACAATATTACTGTTTTTACTTTATTTTAATCAAATAAATGCAGCCTTGATGAGCATAAGATATTTCTTTCAACAGCATTAAAAAAAATCGTAAACTAACTGTAAACTAAAACTGTAAACTATACACACACACACACATATGGTATTATCAGCAACAAATGTGGCTGTTCAAAATGACCAGAAAGAGGTTATAAAATTGTCATGAAACCTTTACCATCACAAGCAGCCTTTCAAAGGGGAATAAACAACAAGTATGTGCCAAATATGTGTCACTGAAAAGTAAAATTCAGTGGTACTTGAGGAAACCATCAGTGGTAGTAAGAGATCTTCTCTTGTTTTGCAGCATTTCCACATCTCAAGATGTCAGACAGCTTAATTTGTGAGTAGAGAAGACCAGAGCAGAAATGGACACAAACACACTTGGTTGATGAGTGGGCTGTGGGCTAACAGTCTCTCTCTCTTTCTCTCTCTCAACCCCACTGGTTCTCTTGAGATGGCATCGATCCGTCTGTCCATCCACCCATACGCTTTCCTCTGCTCTGCACTCGTGGGAGGGAGCGATCGCTGATCTCCATACTGTTCATTAAGCTCCTCTCTCTCAGCTGGGAGAAGGGTTGGTAACTCTTTCTTATGACTTTAAATAGCTTGGACACAAGGGTGTGTGTGGGGGGAGACAGGACCTCACGCATTCAAACACACACATACACACCAAACCAACCCGGCTGTCAATAGTTGTGACAGTGGGACGGCCGAATGCCTGTGGGAGTTCGTCTTAGGGCAAAACACTATAATAAATTAGTGATGAATTTGCTGGCGATGCAAAATGATTATTGCAATTGCTGTAAACACAGAAATGCTTTATTTGGTCATCAAGCTTCATAAAGACACAGTTTTGTGATTTGCGAATAAATAAACAAATGAAGATTTTTTCCTTTTTTTGTATTATGTTGTTGCATTTAAGTGAAAATAATGAAATATTATTGAAAACTGATACATATATACAAACATGAAAAACAAATACATGCATATATTAAAATATACTTTATCTACATTAAGCAGCCCTAGTGTGTCCAGGAGGCTAGACCAGGTTTAAACAAGGCTGAACACCATTCCTGAAGAGTTGATAGGGGCCTCTGGGTGTTGAATTGAGCCGGGCCCCTGGACGCTGCTTTACTGCGCTGTATTCTAATGCTCTATCTTTGTTCTGTCTCTTTGTTTCAGTTTGAGATTTCTGAAGGGGAAAACGGTCACACACAATACATTCGATCGGCTTTGTTTAAAAGAAATGATTACTGGCTGACTGTTCCTTCAAATGAGGACAGACCACACACAACATATCTGCAAGTAATTCTGAGACCATCTTGGACAATGACCTTGACAACTGACACTGCTCTGAGAGTTTCCATTTATAAGGAAGCATTAAAGCTATAAGCCATGAGATGCAAAATAAAACAGCAATTACAGCAATATGATAAAAGACACCAATGTTCAAGAAATAATTACACATTTTAATAATAATGATGTCAATAATTCTCCTGTCAGGTAATATAGTTAATTAGCCTAGCTGCAGACATAAACGATGACTTTACACGGTATGACTTCATAATGATCAGTACGACTGCTGATATTAATCAACCAAATTGTTATAATTAATGTAATATTAATGCAACATTTATATATTAGCCATTTAAATATTGCATTTAAATCAGCAAGTTAAAAAGACTGTAAATGCATCCAAGGAAATATCAGCTTAATGAATAACCAGCAGGTTATTATTGCAAAAAATAAAGAATACTGTCTGGTTTATTTTGCAATAATAACCATATGACTATACATCAATAAAATATGAATTTAAGCTAACATTATGGTATTATGTGAGAATAAAGTGAGGGCAAAATGATATGGGGATCATGAACAAGCAGCTATTCAGGAAATCAGTTGCCTGGTAACTGACCAATCATGATCAATTAATTAATTAAAAATAATTAAATTTATTATTAACATTAAATCAATAATTTATTTTATTGATTTATAAATTATTTTAATATTTATGTATGCATGTATGTATGCATGTTGTGTCTAACATATTTCACAGTAAATAGTGCATGCCCACAACACAACTTTTAAGAAAGATTATGATCATATTTCTGTTCCTTGCCATATAATTTGACTTCTTTTTGTGCACTGCAGCATAATCAAAAATGTACATCAACTCCGCTCTGATAATAACTGACAAAATCCTGAGGCACCTTTTCCTGAAGAGCGGCGTTTGATAAGTAAGCCCGAGCGCTGGAACACACGGCATACGTGATAAATCAAACGAGCCGCACTAGAGAAGGAGAGCAGTGGATTTCTGTCAGGAAGAGAGATCATTCCTTTTCTACTTGAGAAAAGCACAATCAATCCATTACGAGCGCGCACTCTCTTGTAAATCTGGGATTTATGCTAGCACGTCTCGACTCGACTGCGCTCCAAAGTAGCGTCTGATTTACTGAGTCGCAGCATCAAAATAAAGGGCGTAATCACTGCGGGAGAGAGAGAGAGAGACTGCAGAAGGGCGATTGAGACAGCTAATAGATACGTTTTGTAATAGACACTTGGCATAAATCAGCTCAAACAGACGGCGTTTTGTCAGGCCTGGCGTAGGCCGCTTCAGTTAGCTAGCCTGCTCGTTAGGACATCGGTTAGTGTGGCTGGAGACCTGGCTGATGCCCAACAACTCATTAGGACACCACAGAGGTCGAGGAAGAAGAGGATGAGCTCTTATTCGCCGCCCGTGACGGATCCCGACAGCCGCCTTCCCTCTGATCAATTAATATAAAGCACTTATTCATCATACGGGACTCTACGGAAAGCTGTCTGGGAGAGCGCGATTTCCGTGGCATCGATGCCAGCGGATTCCTGTGCATTACCGTGAGCCTATGGGATTGGCAGACCTTTCTGAAGCCGTCATAAATCAGGCCAGAAAACAAGTGTAGCGGCGAGCGATAAGCTCTGTGCAGACAGCTTTACCGCGTGCGAGAAATGGATGAGACCTGGATCAATGTCCGGTTGGAGGAGAAAAAAGCCAAAGTTTCTAGATGTCCATTGGTTAAAATTCACCAGCGGCAAAATCCCCCGCACCAGATGTCCAATTGGTATTCTTCGGATAACTCCGGGTTACAGTGTTTGGCTTTGGTGCTTTAGGAAGGAAGAAAGTCAAAGTAAGACCAAAGTAACCCTCCTTCCACAGCTTTACTTATGGGAGAGGCTGCGTATCTCGCTTGGCTTGTCGAAATGTACAAACCCTTCAAAAATAAACTGGAGAACCTCAAGTTTTTTTTTTCAGCGGGAATGTTTAGACGGTATCTTCCTGGAACAGCCGTTCAATAAAATTACATGCCAAACGTATCAGATTACAACGATAGAATCTGCAAATGTAATGAATAGAAGAAGTAGATCAGATACAAAGGCAACACGCTCCCTAAATTTATTACAGAAGTATCTCTCTGAGATACAGACTTCCTCTAAAAACGCTTTGCCTCATGGTCCCTGCTTCCTCTCTAAACAGGAAATGAACACCGGTGAGTGGTAAGCACCTATCAACAGATACCAGTCCACACCTACACACACACACACACACACACACACTAATACTCAGACAGTCACAACCAATTCAAAGTCTTTTTTAAATGGGCCATTTTATCAATTTTTCTCCAGAAAAAACCTAATATAAGTGTTAGTCAGGTTTTTTGGCAACAAAAACTTTCAATTTGTTTTTTCGAGACATTTTTGACTCTTGATCCTTATAATTAAACAAGCTGTTTATACTACTGTAACTCTAAAGGAATAGTTCAAACAAAAATGAAAATTTACCTTTAAAATAATTAAATAACATAAAATTTTCACCTTTATACAAAGGTTCACCATAAGTGGTGATAAGTGACTGTGTTTATGAGTCAGTCATTGAATCATTCACAGTGATTCGTTCAAATACACTCAACCAATTCATTCAAAACATGGTTTCATTCAGAAACGAAACAAGTGACTCTTTGTGAGTGAGTCACTGAATCATTCACAAGTGATTCATTCAAACACAATGAATCATTCACTCAACAGATTTCATTCAGGAACAAAATAATTGACTGTCTTTGTGAGTGAATCATTGAATCATTCAGAACTAATTCATTGAAATACACTGAATTATTCATTCAGACAATTTGTTTAAAAGCGCGATTTTATTTGAGTACAAAAAAATTACTGTCTTTATGAATGAGTCATTGAAAGATTCCCAATCAATTAATTCTAATATAGCATATCATTCACACTGTTGCACAACAAGTGATTGAAAATGTTGTATCTAAAATGCAAGTTACTCAATATTAACATAAGCATACCGAACTGTTGTATAAAACCAGCATCACTTGATTTAAAAACATGGCTTTATTTACGAACAACACTACTGAATGTCTTTATGAGTGAATTACTGAATTGGTCACAACTGATTCATTCAAATACACTGAATCATTCAATAAAACGTTTCTTTTAAAAACAGTTTCAATCAGAGCAAAAACAGATAAAGTAACTGGAAATATTGTGCCTCAGTGACCCAGTATATTTAACCTAAATATACTGAACTGTTTTATAAAAGCAGGATTCGTGGTCATTTTGGATCAATAAATAGTCTGAGTGAACTGGGGAGGAACTTATCATCACGTACTGTAGCAATTCAAACTCTTATTTTAAAAGAGCAGTGAAAATCCTGTTTTCCATGATATGCCTGTTTTCAAGCAACTAGAATGGTATAAATCTCATATGAATGGAGCTGAGAGAGGTGTTCTACAAACACACACACAGAGTTGGTCAGTGGACAAGTTTGTCAGACTGAGGTTCGGCTGACATTTCATTCCTGTTCTGTAAGCACAATTTACAGCTCTCCTGCAAACAGGGCTTATGGGCCAGACACTGAGGGGCTCAAAGCATGTAAGACCTGCAGCCCTGCAAAGACCCGGCCCAACCTTGGAGCAAAGCTCAGGCCAAGATTTTGCACCTTGTGTCAGACTGCTTCAATTTTAATGTCTAGAGAGAAACTGTAGGAGGCTATGTTCAAAACAGAAGTGTGCTGTTGAAGAAAATGTAGAACTACTGATCTAACTACAATATATGTTCAATGCCAGGATACTGTCAGCTGTCAATGTTACACTTTATTACTTTTATGAAATTTAATATTAAAGTTTGAAAACCTCACATCGGCAAAAACCAATGGCTGAATGTGGAACTGACAGACCTACTGAAGGAATATGAACACTGTTCTTCTGAACTGACACATGACTGAATGAAACCTGATTACATCTCTGACTGCTCTCTATTCTATTGGACATTATAGACAGAGGTAGAACTTGCTGTACTTACAGATGCTTCTACACACAGAATCTCTACCTATTAAATCATTCTTTGAGTAGAACTTTGATGTATAGAATGTTTCTACAAATAGAATTTCTAAGTACAGTATAGAATGTTTTAGAAAAGATTTCCATGTACATATTTGTAGTTATGGATTTTGTTTATGCATAGAATTTCTAGACAGAATATTTCTATGCTAAGAAGTTTGTACTGTTTTTATATGCATTTCTACATACAAAACATCTACTCTTATGTATGTTTCTGAATTTTTTCGATTCCTAAAAAAGTTTCTATGTATAGAACACCTTCATTTCAAAAGTTTGGGCTTGGTAAGGTGTTAATTGTAATTAAAATAAATAAAAGAAAATATTTGATCAAAAATACAGTAATATAGTGAAATATTATTACAACCGAAAGTAAGTGTTTTCTATTTTCCTGTATTTTAAAATAGAATTTATTCCTGATGCAAAGCTGAATTTTCAGCACCATTACTCCAGTCTTCAGTGTCACGTGATCCTACAGAAATCATCCTAATATGCTGATTTGATTCTCAATAAACATTTTTACTATCATCAACGTTAGTTGTGCTGCTTAATATTTTTGTGGAAACCGCAATCCTTTTATTTCAAGATTCTTTGATAAATAGAAAGTTCAAAATAACACCATTTATTGGAACAGAAAATCTTTTGTAAAACTATAAATGCATCTATCTATCTATCTATCTATCTATATAAATATGTATGTATGTATGTATATATTATGAATATTTCTACATACAGAACTTATAAAATGTTTTACTTTTGGAATATCTGCGTATAGGATTTAAATTTTTTTTTATTTAACTTCTACATCATTTCTTTGCACATTTTTATGTATAGAAAGCTTAAATGATTCCAAAGGTTTTCTATGTACAGTGTAGAATGTCTCTACAGGTGTTTCTATAGACAGAATATTTCAACACACAAAACTTCTATGTACGGTATGTTTCTACTCACATTCTAAACCACTGTAGTTGTTTTTCGCGTCCCTGAAAACTCCAGGAAAGGTGTCAGCCCCACGGGTGCAGTGTGCCAGAAGTGTTCCGAGTATTTTACATTCCAAAAAGTGACGCGTTTGCCTCTGGGCCTGTGCTTCCCCAGAAGCCTAAATGTGTTTCAGAAGCCCAACGGTCTTTCATGTCTAATACCATGATATTACCCTCAAAGGAAAGCTAAACTTTCCCAGCACAGCGTCTAATCCAGCCTTCATTGGGGAGGAGTGGGGCCTTTGACAAGTGTCTTTCTATGTGCTTGCACGGCTGGCTCCGTTTTATTTTATAGCACTACACCAATTTGCATATTATTATTTTTAAGGAATATAGTTGTTTAATTGTATACACTTAATTATTGTCCTAACCAACTCCTAACCCTAAACATACCCGTTGGTAACTCTCTTGAAATATTTAACCTAATTCATTTCAATATATTCTATATATTTTGGTTTTAAATTCAGTTTTCTTGGAAAGAAAGACTTGTGTATGTGCAAGACTTCAGTTTATTAGCCACAGCGCTTCACGTCTGATGTGTGACCCACTTAAAGTGCAGTAAATGGTAAAACAATTGCGGTACAAATTAGTGTGATTATTAGTACTTTAATAAATGTAAAATCATTTAAATGCAAATACTAATTTACAACATCCAGCAGCACAATGAACTGTTTTGCACAGCTTAATAGGCTAAATGGAGATTGCTGACTCCCCCCTCAAACGGTTCACGGTAGCTCTTACATTAAAAATAAGATGGAAAGACAAAAAATGAATAGTTTCCATGGATCTAGTCTTTGCATCTGTTTGTTTGATGTTTGAATCAGGTCTCCTCTGTTGGAATAGATAGCGCTGTCCCAAAAAATAGGGTCCTATGCAGTCCTAGAACTGCAGCCTCTGGTATTGCAGGAACATTGGGTTGTTTTTGTTCAGACCGATGTGAAAATCGACCCATGTTTTTACCCTGCAAACACGCAGAGCTGTAAATGTGAACTGCGGACTGATAAGAATAATATTAATACACAAATACTTTTCTTAAAAGACAGTTTAAAGGCTGAAATGGAAGTGTATCATTTTATAAAACTTTTTGTTTTTAGAAAATTATCTATCTGAACTGTAAAATCATGCTTTTTACAGTAATTTACAGTTTAATAGTTTACCATAGACATTGCCCTACCCCGCGCATATGGTATTAATTTTATTTGTGCAGGTCTTAAAAAAGGTCTTAAAAAGTCTTAAATTTGAGCTTAAAAATCCTGCAGGAACCCTGTTATGGCTTTGCTGCTTCTTTGAAACAAAAAATAAAATATTTTGAAGATTTTTGGTAACCAAACAGTTTCTGTTCCCATTGACTTCTATGTTATGGACAAAAAAATATATTAGAAGTCTATTGGAACTGGAACCAATCAATCAGCATTCATAAAAATATCTACTTTTATCAACATACGAGTTTGGTATGACATGAGGGAGAGTAAATAATCACCTAATGTTTGTGTGGACTGTTTCTGTAATGTTAATCTTTGAAAACATTAAGGTCACACTTTATTTTAAGGTCCAATTCTCGGTATTAACAAACCATTAACTACTTTTTTAAATGTTTTTGCTTTAAACGTCTATTTAGTGCTATTCATTTTAAAATGTGTATACCTATATTAAATTATTACATTTCACTACCAGTCAAAAGTTTTTTTTTTAATGTTTTTAAAGAAGTCTCCTCTGCTCACCAAACCTGCATTTATCTCATCCAAAGTACAGCAAAAACAGTAACATTTTGAAATATTTTTGCTATTTAAAATAACTGTTCTCTATTTGAATATATTTAAAAATGTAATTTATTTTCTCTTTCAGATAAATGCTGTTCATCTGAACTTTCTATTCATCAGAGAAACCTGAAAAAATTATACTCAGCTGTTTTCAATATAATAATATTAATAATAAAAAATGTTTTTTGAGCAGCAAATCAGAATATTACATTGATTTCTGAAGGATCATGTGACTGGAGTAATGATGCTAAAAATTCAGCTTTGAAATCACAGGAATAAATTACATTTTTAAATATATTCAAATAGAAAACAGTTATTTTAAATAGTAAAAATATTTCAAAATGTTACGGTTTTCGCTGTGCTTTGGATCAAATAAATGCAGGCTTGGTGAGCAGAAGAGACTTTAAAAAACATTATCTTACTGTTCAGAAACTTTTGACTGGTAGTGTATATTATAGCATTATAATACAAGAAAATATAACGAATGTCCCAATTTTTCATGATTTTATTTGCAATTTTGTCTCTAAACAGAATTTTTTTTATTTTTTTCCCCATAGGAAAACCCATACCCAGCAGTAAGCATGCACAGAGTCCAGAGAACAGCTGAAAACGCACAGCCCCGGCTCCCACAGACCTCTTTCCCGCAGCTGGACGAGGTCTCCGTGCAGCTCTTTATAGACCACGCAACGGCAAAACTCAAAACTGCCCCGCCTGTGGTCAAGGCCGAACTGAAGGGCATGGTCCCAAGCGGACCTCCACTGGGTGAGACTGCAGTTCTCATGCAGCAAACATCACCTCCAAATAAACTTGTCGTACTTAAACTGATGTGTCCACAGCTTTGTGCTGATCTTCATAATCTTCATGTTTTTATCTCTCTGGCTTGCTTCTAGCTGACATAGTGGACAGGAACGGGAATGTGTTGGCCAACAGCGCCAGGAGGTTAGAGGTGGTCAGGAACTGCATCACATACATTTTTGACAACAAGATGCTGGAAGCCAAGAAGGTATTTATGCTTTTCTGTTACTTTTCTGTTTCTGTTTCTGCTAAAGGATTTATGATCTCAAATTAGTCTATTTTTGTGTATATGGGTGTGTGTGTTAACTTGTCTGTGTGTGTTTGCAGTTAATGCCGGCAGTGTTACGGGCTCTAAAAGGCCGGGCGGCTCGAGTCTGTCTGACCCAGGAGCTCAATCTGCATGTGCTGCAGAACAGGGCCGTTCTAGACGACCAACAGTTCGACTACATCGTCCGCATGATGAACTGCACCCTACAGGTAAAACACAGGAGCGTCTTCTTTCAAGGAATCAGATTCAGAGGGTTTATGAGAATGTTGTGCTGCAGTAAGGAAGTGGAAAATATGATGTTTTGGTTTAGTGTATGATTGCTGTTGATTGTGTTATCATCATTTACCTCCATAAATTGTGTTATTCAAATGTTTTAATGTCTTTGTGTAAAACACTCTTCTATTTTTACTTTTAGGATTGCTCACATATGGATGAGCATGGTATTGCTGCTGCCCTGCTCCCATTGGTCACCGCCTTCTGTCGGGTGAGTGAAGATGTGAAGGAGTATTTGTTGGTGTACTACTTTTATTTTTCTAGAAGCGCAAGAGTTAAGTTAAAGTAAGACATCAGCAGCATTTCTTAGAAGAACAGGGAATCAGTAAGAGACAAGAAGGCGAAGAAGAGAGAGGACGTAAAATAGAGAAGGACTTGTTTTATTGCAAATAAATGTTAACGAACTAGTTCATAGAAAAAGTAACTTGGATTGCAGATTAATAATGTAAAACACACACACACACGCACGCGTGTTTGGGCATACTTTACTGATTTGAGAAGTTCAATAATGATGATTGATTGCATTTTTTGTGTGTGTTACAGAAACTGGGTGGAGGCATCACTCAGTTCGCCTACAGCTGCGTTCAGGAGCACATGGTGTGGACCAACATGCAGTTTTGGGAGGCCATGTTTTACAGTGATGTTCAGAAACACATCCGGGCACTTTACCTGGAGAACGGCGAGGAGGGAGACACATCCAGCCCTGTAAGTTTTATTTTATTTTATTATGTTTTTCATGAAAGTTATTTTAAAATATTACCTTTAGTTTTAATGAACTGTACACTACCATTCAAAAGTTCGGTAAGATTTATTCAGCAAGGATGCATTAAATTGATCAAAAGTGACTGAAGAAATTTGTTACAAAAAATTCATATTTCATATAAATGATTTTGAACTTACAATACAATAAGAAGAAATGTTTCTAGAGCAGCAAATCAGCATATTAGAATGATTTCTGAAGGATCATGTGATACTGAATACTGGAGTAATGATGCTGAAAATTAATCTTTGCATCAAGGAATAAATTACATTTCACACTATTGCTGTTTTTACTGTAATTTTGATTAAATAAGTGCAGCCTTGGTGAGCATAAGAGATCTCTTTTTAAAACATCCCTAACTTTTGAATGGTAGCGTATGTTATTTGTTTTCTACAAAAAAAATGGATGTATATGCATCTGACCGTTGAACCTCTGCTTCTTTCAGGATGGGGAGGGCGCTGGGGGTCAGAAGCAGCTGAGCGCCCTGGAGTTGGCGTCTGAGCAAAATCGTCTGTGGCCCACGCTGAGCAAAGAGCAGCAGCAGGAGCGCGTTCAGAAGGAAGAGAGCACGGTTTTCAGTCAGGCCATCCACTATGCTAGCCGCATGAGTTACCTGCTGCTGCCACTCGACACCAGCAAAAACCGCCTGCTCCGCAACACCGGCCTGGTAGACGTGGAGAGCGTCAGCAACAGCTACGTCACTAACAGGTGTGTCCTGCTGTGTCTGGGCACAAAAACGCACGGTTTGAAAAAATAAAATAAATAAATAAAATACAGTACATAAAAAAAAACAATAGTAACATAAAATAATAATAAAATAAAATAAATAAATAAAATAAAACAATAATAAAAATGAAATAAAATTAAAAAGTAAAGTAAAAAAAAAACAAAAAGGAGAAATAAAAAAAAAAGTGACCACTAATTTAGTTTTTTGTTTGTGCAGTATTGCGGGCAGCATGGCAGAAAGCTACGACACCGAGAGCGGTTTTGAGGATGCTGAGAGCTCAGATGTTGCGAACTCTGTCATTCGGTTCATCAACCGTTTTGTCGACAAAGTGTGCAACGAGAGCGGTGTTACCAACGAACACCTGAAGGCCCTTCACACAATGATACCAGGTAAAAGAGATTTGACTTTGAAGCCATCAGAATGTGTCGGAATATTGCTGAATTACTCTTTCTTTTAAATGACAATTTTTTTAAATGTTAGTATGCTGTTGTCTTTCTCTTTTAGACATCGTTCAGATGCACATTGAGACATTGGATGCAGTTCACAGGGAGAGCAAACGACTGCCGCCCATCCAAAAGGTAACCAACTCTTTGTTTTATGTTCCACTGGGCAGGAAATGCAGTGTAGAAAACCAGGCAGATCCACTCACATCCCACTTCAGCCCTTCCACCCATGAGTCAGAGTGCCACGGCAGGTACGTTTGCGTGACCTCACTGACCGTGGCCTGAGTGATGCATGCCGGTCTTATTGGCCTGCTGTTTTGAGCACACTTTAGTCTGACGTTCTGCTGTGCTTTCCTTTAACACAAAGGTTTGATTTTATCAAGGATCTTGGTACAAACGCCCAAGCAAAAGCCTTCATGGTTTATTTCATATGTTTTGACTCGAGTTTATCAAAGACATTTCCATTGTATTGCACAATCCACTGGTTCCTATATATAACCTCAGAGCAGTCTTAAAGGGATAGTTCACCCTAAAATGAAAATTATCTTTATTTAAAAATTATCTTTATTTATCACACTTATGCCATTTTATTTTATTTTACTATATTTTTTTTATAAATTATATGCATTTACTCTCCCTCATGTCATTCCAGATATTTTACTTTCTTTTAATTAATTATTTTTATTACTTTTAGAAGAAATTATTTTTTATGCACCTTAATTAAATAAAAAATAATCTTCATCCTAAAATGAAAGTTATATTTACTCATGCTCATCTCCTTTCAAACGTATTTTATTTTATTTTATCACCCTCATGTCATTCCAGATATTTTACTTTCTTTTAATTAATTATTTTTATTACTTTTAGAAGAATTTATTTTTTATGCACCTTAATTAAATAAAAAATTCTCTTCATCCTAAAATGAAAGTTATATTTATTTACTCATGCTCATCTCCTTTCAAACGTATTTTATTTTATTTTATTTTATTTTATCACCCTCATGTCATTCCAGATATGTTTGACTTTGTTTCTTATAATTATTTTATTTTTTTTTTTTAAATATTTTTTTATTTACCTTAATTAAATGAACAATTATCTTCACCTTAAAATTATTAGTTCAGCTTAAAGTGAAAGTTATATTTATTTACTCATGCTCACCTCTTTCCAAATTAATTTTATTTTATTTTATTTTTCACCTTTTATTTTATTTTACCATGGTATAGTAAATTATGTTCATTTACTCACCCTCATGATGTTCCAGATCTGGTTGACTTCATCTTATTTATTTAATAATTTGCTGCTTTATTTATATATTATGCATCCACCTTCATTGTATAGAAAAGAACACCTGCTAAACTACTACTTTTGTTTTCCATGGAAGAAAATCAGTCATATGGGTTTGGAACAACATGAGCAAATTTACTCATCTTGAACTATTCATTTAAGCACAATGGCAGAACAGTGCAGTGAAGTGTGATAAAGACCTTGCTGTGTTTTTTGACTCCATTTTCACTCCACTGAGTTCTAAAGAAAAGTACTCTGTGCTGGAGAAGAAGTCATGCATCTTTCATCACTCACTGCCTAGCAACCAGTGCTGTCAAGGGACGCCAGCATTGAACAATTTCCAAAAAGAAATCAAACAGGAGAGTGTGAATGGAGCCCACCTGCTGTACAGCGCTAGACAGATGGACTCAAGATCACTTCCCATTACAAGAACACATTTCTCTGGAAGACAGTAGATGCTCATGAGATCTGTAAATCATTCAGAGTCTCAGCAGTGAATGTGATGAAACGTGCTCTTGCATAAGCGTCTAGAGAGTGTTTGGGTCTAGATGGAGAAATTGGCTGTGCTTCACTGTTTTTGACTCATAATGCATTTGTTTATTTGGGGAAAAAATGCTCAGTGGAATACACAGGCTATTTTTCCCAGATGAAAATGTTGCTTCCGGCATTTCTGGACATGAAATTGGATTCGAAGAACTGTGGGACAGAATGTTTTACATTTAAAATTATAAATACACTTATCCAAGTATCTCATGCTTTAAGTCAACATGAAATCAAAATTGACCCTTTTTACTGTAATGCATGTAAACTGTCCTATTGTGCATGATTCATCTGTGCACATTATATAAAATGTTTGTCTTTTGTAATCTTTCATCAAAATATTACATACTGTTTTGTTAATGAAGTCTTTCTAAAATATTGTAATTAAAAATGATTCATTTTTCAGTAATTTATTATTTATTAATAATTTTAAAAAATATGTAATTTAAGTAAAAAAAAGATGTATTTTAATAAAAAAAATGTAATTTGATTAAAAAATGGTAAGTTACTTAAATGAGTAATTAAATTCAGGTAATTTATTAAAGGTAATTTAATTAATGTTGTTAACGAAGTCTTTCTAAAATATTGCAAGTTAAAAATAATTTATTATTTATTAATTAAATTTAATAAATATGTAATTTAATTAAAGTTATTTTACTTTTTACAAAATTGTAATTTGACATAAAATTTGCAAAAATTTGCATTTTTTTTATAAAAAAAATCAGTAATTCAATTCAGGTAATTTATTAAAAAAGGTAATTTAATTAAAAAATGTTAATGAAGTCTTTCTAAAATTATTTTAAAATTATTAAAAAAAATTTAGCAATAAAATTTTAAATTATGTAATTTATGTAAAAAATAGGTATTTTATGTTTTACAAAATTGTAATTTGATTGAAAAATGGTAGTTTACATTTTAAAAAATCAGTCATTAAATTCAGGTAATTTATTAAAGTTATTTAAATTTAAGTTAGTAATTTGATTCTAGTTTTTGTTAATATATTTTGCAATAATAGAAAATAATAATAATAATACATTTAATAACGAAGCATTACCTTTGTGACGCCTTATGTAACACCCACATTTCATGATCTAATCAGTTCCCAATGGATAAAATCAGTCACACTTGATTGAATATCCTGTTTTACTCTGAAATAAATCACATTACAAATTCAGTTTCATGTTGACCTGAAGCTTTCTGATGAATTTGGTTCATTAGACTAAAAGTGTTTACATGCTCAAGAAATGTCAAACTGACAGAGAGGAAATGCACCTTTGCAGTGTGATTTTGCAATCTGAATTCTCAGTTTCCTCTAGTTCTTGATCTCTTGAAGCATTCTGCATGTTTGCAATGAAGTGTTCTATGAATTTCATATTTGAGCAGTTCGTACATGATATATACTGACTTTCCTGTGTCTCTGTTTCCTCATTTTTTCTTCCTGTCTCTCTTACTCCAGCCCAAGCTTTTGAGACCAATGCTGCTCCCCGGTGAGGAGTTTGTGATGGACGGCATGCGGGTGCACCTCATAACAGACGGGCGAGAGGAAGCCACAGGCGCGATGGGTGGTCCACCTCTGCTGCCCGCTGAGGGAGCCATCTTCCTCTCTAACTACCGCCTCATATTCAAGGGGACTCCTACGGACCCTCTCAGTATGTTCCTATTGGTCAAAAGTCATGCTTCTCACTTTGCATAATTAGTTCAGTGCAGCTCACTTTGGTAAAGTCTCTGCAGTCGTGCTGTTGGGAGACTGGTGGTCATGAATTATAGAAACTTCCTGCTTGTCTGAAGCAGTTTTCTCACTAACATGTGCTCACGCTGTGAAATGGAAAATGAAAATCAATGTACCTGTTACACAAAAAGCCTGTTAAATTTTGCCATACGTGTTTGTATTATGCAGTTGGAGAGCAAGTGGTTACCCGCTCCTTCCCCATCGCCTCCCTCACGAAAGAGAAGCGGATCTCTGTTAGTCTTCCCATGGATCAGTTCGTCCAGGAGGGTCTTCAGCTGCGTTCCTGCACCTTTCAGGTATTGGGTATCACCTGACCTTTCTCTGTTTCCTGTTGCTCCATAACTCACAATACATGAAGTGCACAAAAGTCCTTTCTATTCAGTTATTTCAGGTTAATGTTATATATTGTAATTATGTAATTTTATTATAATGTTATTATAATATATATATATATATATATATATATATATATTTATTTATTTAAATTAATAAATTTTTTACTTTTTTTTCTTGACTTTTTTTTGCAATTTTTTCAAATTAATATTTAGGATTGTTTGAATGCCAAGAAAACCTCAAGAGAATGACAATAAACTGTATCTGACTTGTGTATTGGCTTTTGGTGCAAAATAATTGCTTGCAAATATTTTATTTTGCTATATATATATATATATATATATATATATTTCTTACTCCTTTACTCCTTTTTGAAGCTTGTTTTTAAAATGGATATTTAGGATTGTTTCGATGTCAATAAAAACATTTAGAGAATGACAAAAAAACGAATTGACTTGGTGTGATGGGTTTTGGTGCAAAATAATTGCTTGCAAATATTTTATTTAACTATTTGTGATTTAGTAACATGAGAATTGACCAAAAACCCTTCCTATTCAGTTAATATCGACTAGTATTATATTGTATAATAATTATATAATTATATTATAATTTTATATATATTAATTTCAAAATATTTATTTATTACTCCTTTTGAAGCTTGTTTTTAAAATAGATATTGAGGATTGTTTGGATGCTAAAAAAAAATAAAGAAATAAAAATCTGACTTGTATCTGTCTTGTATGATGGGTTTTGGTGCAAAAAAATGCTTGCAAATATTTTATTTTGATATTTGTTGTTTAGAAGCATTGAAAATTGATCAAGCCTTCACTCTTTACCAGTTATTCCATTCTTTCTCTCTTGTAGCTGATGAAGATCGCCTTTGATGAGGAGGTGGCGTCAGATCTTGCGGAGGTGTTCAGGAAGCACATGCATAAGCTCAGATACCCACAGCACGTCCAGGGCACGTTTGCCTTCACTGTGGGTCAATCTGCAAAGATGGTTGTGGAGCACAAGACCAAGGACAAGAACCAGTCGCTAAAGTAAGAACTCAATAGATGCTAACCTTCCTCTTTAAATGTGCTTGTTAAGAGTTTGTGTGAAATGCCTCCCAGTAGAACATTTCTGTTTTTCCATCCTTTTTCTGCCTCACACATGCAATTTCTTTCTCAGTCCAGCCTCTTCTTGTTTGGGTCCCAGTAGCACTGGTTAAAAACTGAGAGAAAGGGGAAAGAAATAGCGTGTGGTGGCGCTGACAAGCAGTGAATTATTCAGCAGTGGAAATTGCAAAGGCTCTTGTGTTAAGATCCTGCGTTAGCGGCAAATGGGTCATGGCAAACTCAGATGCGGTTCTGTTTTATGCCGCTCTTGAGGGCAGGACCAATCATCTTCAAACGCTTTTGAGAGGAGCTTTTAACATTTTTGACAAATACACCATGACATGAGCTTAGACATGTTATGCATTTAAATGGCGAATCTTTCCTCTAGGCTTAGAACGTTCTTGATATTTACACACAAACATGATTCACTTTGGTCTCTGTGAATTGTTATATTATAATTTTTATTTTATAAAACATATTAGTTTGTTTTATTAAAAGAGTGTGTATATATATATATATATATATATATATATATATATATATTTATTTATTTATTTATTATTATTTTTTTTTTTATTTCTTTAAAAATTTATTTGAAAATATTTTATAGTATATATTTTATATTGAAATTTTTGTATATTTTTATATATAATATAAATATGCATGTAAGTCTTAATATAAGTCTTAAACATAACATAAATCTGATTTTTCAAGTGATTAAAATGTTTGAGCTGCTGTTTCTTCTAGAACGCTGTCTAAAAACCTGGTTAAAACCGCAAAGAGGACCATTGGGCGTCAATATGTAACCCGGAAGAAGTATTCCCCACCAACCTGGGAAAACCGCAGTAGTTTTCAGTCAGAGATGGACGAGGATGAGATCTCTGGTAAGAAAAACGCGAAAAATACACACATTTACAACTCATGTTTGAGATTGCTGATGTGTGATTATATAATGTAATGCTACTTTTCTGACTGAGCAGTGTCTGAAGAGCCGGACCAGAGTTCGCTCACGCTCTCCTCCACCATCCGCTCGTCAGACAGGCAGACCATGAGTAATGTGGTCGAGCGGGCCTGCTGTCGGGACTACCAGCGGCTGGGATTGGGAACACTCAGCAACAGCCTGACACGCTCTAAAAACGAGCCCTTCCGGATCTCCACCGTCAACCGGATGTACACGGTCTGCCGAAGGTGAGTTTCAGAATTCTCAGAAACAAAAATTCAGTCACTGCTAAACCATATCAGTAGCATAGCAATTATACGTCAATCTCATTGGCTGTCTGTTTATGTGTTTCAGTTACCCAGGGTTACTGATCGTGCCTCAGAGCATCCCCGATTCCACAATCCAGCGCATTTGCCGCTGCTACCGGCAGAACCGCTTCCCTGTGGTGTGCTGGAGGAACTCACGCACCAAAGCTGTGCTGCTGCGTTCGGCCGGCCTGCATGCTAAAGGCGTTGTGGGTTTCTTCAAATCACCCAATGCACCCACTGCAGGTCAGAGCCAGAGGCAATTAAAAAAAAAAAAGAGAGATTAAAGCAGCTATTCTCTTATATAGAAATTTATATTATATTGTTTTTCAAATAATTAATTATATATTTTAAATGATTATATTATATATTTATATATTTTTCAATAAATATGTTTAAATAAGTGTTTTATATATGTAATAAAATAAGTGTTATATATATATATATATATATATATATATATATATATATATATATATATATATATATAATGTGTATATATACTTCGAATTTGATTTTACTTTTATAGTTTCAGTTTAACGATTATTTTGATAATTGATTAGTTGGCCGATTATTTTTTTTCGATTAATTGGATAAAAAAAGCCCAATTTTCTTTCTTTTTTGTTTAATTGAAAAATAACACACTATTCCACATTCTGCCCAATGTCCTTCAAACAAAGGTGCCAACTCAAGGCTATAAAAACATGCAGTGCTTAACAATTAGACCGTCTGTCATAATAAAGACAAAACACATATTTTAGGAATCTGTCAAAAAATTGTTTGAAACTAAAAATATTATTGTCATGTATTGGGCAAATAACAAACTGAAACAAGTAAATAGTATTTATTCACATAATAAAAAAAAATGGCCTCCTATGCCTTTCATAACAGCTTGCATTCTTGCAGGCATTGTTTAGGTACTTTTTGACTAATTGGGCATCTGGAAAAAAAAACTATAAAGCGCTGGACTATTTTTTTCTGCCTTTCTTTCATAGACAACAACAGCAATAATTATATTATAGAGCATTAGAAATAGCCAACTACTGTTACTAAAGAGCTTACACAAATTGGAGGACTAACCAATACAGAAAGCTAAAAAATGATTTTGGTAATCACCAAGACTGTTAGTTTAGAGCACCAGTAGCACAAACCTTACATAATTTGTTAAAAACCTTACATAAATTTGTTTTTTAATAATAAAAAACAAATTGTTTATCTATAAACAATTTATAGTTCCTACTCTCATAAAATGCGTGCACTACATGTTGACTTTTAAACCTAAGTTTAATGTTCAACAACAGATATTTCAGCTCAGTGAATGTTTTTTGCGCTGAGTATTAATTGTCTCCCTCTCTACTGTGTTCCGTCTGTCTGCCGCGCCGCCGCTCATTCAGTAAAGATTTAAACTTATCACAGACCGTCAGGACAGGCCTTTATGCAAAAATGCAAATGCTCAAGTGAATTTGTGACATTTGCAGATAAGGATATGACTGTAAACTGAAAGTTTTTGCACTGAGAATGCACACGCATCTGTCAAAGTGCCTGACAGGGCACTTAGCCATTACGCTAATGCTATAAGTTAGTTTAAAACTTAAAATGAATTCTCATATTTTGGGCAGCTTGGTTCACGTACTTCTACTGCCGCATCTCATTCTGTTTCCTCCACTATTTTTAGATGCATTTTGTCCATAGAAATGCGTAATTCAGTGCTATAATTTGATGCGACCGCCTAAAGTTGGACGTGCACTGTGGGCAGACCTGACTAATCGATAATGAGAATCGTTGTAGATGATTTTCATTATCGATAATAATCGATTTTTATCGATTAGTTGTTGCAGCCCTATATTTAATTAAAAAATACTTTTAGTAATTGTGTAATGTGCTTTTGTCATTTTTATATTTTTTTGTTTTTAATTTAGCTTTATTTTAATTTTACTTTTAGTAATTTTAGACGTTTTAATAGTTTTAGTTAAATATAACAACACTGGTAAATATATCTATTTATTATATCTATTTATGCTTTTTGCAGACACTTTTATACATTCAAGACACAATGTATCAGTTCATTAATTCCCTGGGAATTGAACCCATGACCTTTGGCATGTTAGTACTGTGCTCTTGTTTGAGCTCTACTATTAAGCCCAGTTCTCTAACCACTAGGCCTCATAAAGCAGATTAGAACAGAAAGAGATCAACCAAAGCATATTTATGGTATAAAACTAAAGGTAAACATATTTGTGGTTGATTTTAGGCCCGTCCCAGGCCGACTCCACCAGCCTGGAGCAGGAGAAGTATCTGCAGGCCATCATCAGCTCCATGCCCTCGTACAGCGAGGCCAGCGGGAGGAACACACTCAGCGGCTTCACCTCCTCACACATGAGCAACTCAGGTCAGACCCTGACTCTAACCTTTAACCCTAAACTTGCTCAACACTAACAATACTAATCCTTCCCTAGATGTACCTTAACAATTTACTTGTGATATTTATCCCCTAATGAGTTGTGTGTGTGTGTGTGTTATTTTTGGGCCTCAGACTCGTCAGACAAGCTGAGGCAGCCTAAAATAGGAGCTTTAATGAAACAAGTCATGGGGACTAAAGAGGACGTGCCAGGAACCTTCAGTCGAGGAGGTGAGAGTGTGTTTTAAGATCCTCACGACTTAACCCGCCATCCATTCCTCTGTTTCCAACCATTTATAAGTTCTTTATTCAGATATAATTTTTAACATCCAATCCCACATGACAGAGGAAGTCATTGTGTGCATTTTTGCATTGGCTTATTATTGGCTGCCCAATTTTGTTTGCTGATAGTAATGGGCATTTTTATGTCATCTGACCTTAGCGCTGGGTCAGAGGGCAAGGGTCATCTCCCTCTCTCAGCCTAGAGTTTCTGACCTTAGCGCTGGGTCAGAGGGCAAGGGTCATCTCCCTCTCTCAGCCTAGAGTTTCAGTCAAGGCCCGCAACTCTCCTAGAGGTACAGTAGGCCCGCCCCTGCTCTCAAATCTAACCAATCAAATCTCTCGACAACGACGCCAGCGAGTTTGAACACTAAGTGTCCATGTAGTGTTGTCATCCTCTTTACCTGTGCTAACTAATCGTTGACCACCATGTCTGTTTGATTGATTTGTACTATTTGTGCGGATGGGATGAGCATCTCTTTGCATGTGATCCACCAAATTGTCATTGTCTTATTTGTCTAGTGTTTGTAGAAATCACAAATTCTCTATGCCAGTCCCCAAATAAACATGCAAATTCACACACATTTGATTCCACAAAGCAGAATTAATTGCCCGTTCTACATCAGTGAATGGTTTTCATTGGTCTTTGTGTTTCCCAGGAAAATGGGGCAGTATTCGTGGTAGTGGGCGGCTCAGTACGTATAACCCTGATGTGGGGAACAGGCTGGCTGGGAAGGAGTCCCCCCAGGCTAATGGAGGCCCATCTGAGACCTATTTCCTTCGCCAACAGAGAGCGTACCTCTACATCATTGGAGACAAGGCCCAGCTCAAGGTTGCTAGCTTAAATACTTTCATATGAATATGTGACCGTGGACCACAAAACCAGTCATAAGTGTCAATTTTTTAGGATAGTTTGTTAGGATAGGACAATATTTAGCCGAGATACAACTATTTGAAAATCTGGAATCTGAAGGTGCAAAAAAATCTAAATATCGAGAAAATTACCTTTAAAGTTGTCCAAATGAAGTTCTTAGCAATGCATATTACTAATCAAAAATTAGGTTTTGATATATTTACGTTAGGAAATTTACTAAATACCTTCATGGAACATCTTTACTTAATATCCTAATGTTTTTTGTCATAAAAGAAAAATCAATAATTTTGACCCATACAATGTATTTTTGGCTATTGCTACAAATATACCCATGCTACTTAAGACTGGTTTTGTGGTCCAGGGTCACACATGATTCCATATAGGAAGTAACTTGTGACAACTTGAATTGCAATATTAGTTGAGTTACCAGAACTATCACGTGGTTAATTTCTATAATTTTAAGATTTAATGAGATGATAATACTGGTGATGATAATTTTATTCAAATCAATCAAAGCTAAGCCCTCAGTCTTCTTGTTGTGGTCAGGGTGGAAAGCAGGACTCCTTCCAGCAGTGGGAGGTGGTGCCCATCGAGGTCTTTGATGTACGGCAGGTGAAGAACAGTTTCAAGAAGCTGATGAAAGCCTGTGTGCCTTCCTCACCCAACACTGAACCAAACGCAAACATGACCTTTCACCGTTGCCTGGAGGAGTCGGAGTGGATGAATCTGGTACCTAACCCTTTTCCCCCTTTTATTTGGGTTAATTTAACAGTTAAAAATACAGTGTATTGGTCAGTTGGTTCTACAGTTTTTGATGTTCTTGATGTTTGTTTCCCGTAGCTTCACAGGGTTCTGCAGGTGTCCGTTCTTGTTGTGGAACTCCTGGACACTGGTTCCTCCGTCATGGTTAGTTTGGAAGATGGCTGGGATGTCACAACACAGGTAGGACAAACACCTAAATATGCCTGAGCTGCATCTGCCATTGATTTTTGTCCATGTCTGCATTAATGCTGTGTTGGATGTAGGTGGTATCCCTGGTGCAACTTCTGTCGGATCCATACTACCGAACGATTGATGGTTTCAGGCTGCTTGTTGAGAAAGAGTGGTTGTCGTTCGGTCATCGATTCAGCCACCGTGGAGCCCAAACGCTAGCCAGCCAGAGCAGCGGATTCACACCTGTCTTCCTACAGTTCCTCGACTGTGTGCACCAGGTATGTGTACTGGTGGCTGTCCGATATTGGTTTTCCAGTGGGCGGCACCAATAGTCAGAGAGCAGAGTTGCAGAAAACATTCTCAACCTGCCCAATATTAGCTGGTCGGGAAATCACTATAACATTCAGTAAATGTAAAAGTATTTTACGGTTTTTTTTTAACAACTCTACTTAATCTTTCTCCATTTTCTTTTTGCACTCAAATGCTTGGCATTATTGCATGAAGGATGTTTTTTTTTTTGTTTCCATGTATTCTTTATTCAGTTTTTCAGTTTAAATCTGTTTCTGGAAAGTTCTTATCTTGTGCATCGTAAAACTTGCATGTGCTGTTTTGTTGGGTGTTGTTAAAGAGCAGTCACCACTTTCTTGGAAGGTCTTGCCCAAAGAAAAGGGAAAAAGAATAAACTTTATATGACTGGTGATCGTATGAGCAGGTACAGAAAGACAGCTCATGAATACATGCTGGTATACACATACTTGTCCCAACTTCCTGCTTTGTCACTCTAAACAGACCACACCTTTAAAGCTGAGATACCTTACCATAACTCATCCGGATTGCGCAAGCCTTATCTAGCTAATTTACCCTGAAGATAAGGACAGACTGACTTTCCCCACACGTTTAAAGAATGAGCTTAATAGTGGGATTTCGGAACAGTGAATCTGGATTTGACAAGAAATAAAAGATGATTGTTATCTCTTACACAATGAACTCGATTAAGCTTCTAGAAATCCAGGAGAGCTTGTTTCATATCCCATGTCCTTCTCACTGATAAGGCAATTTGGAAGAAGAAAACTGGCCCATTCTATTCTCTGTTCCTTTGAAATGGCTTTTTCCTAAACACTAGGACTCCACTTTACTATATAGGTGTCCCACAAGGTTCAGTCTCAGGCACAGTTCTTTTTTCATATATACTGTGTATGTAGAGGTATTCTGTATTCTGAAGGATTTTGTCTAATTTTGTTTCAACGTTCTTATAGTTGTCTTTTTATTTTTTTATGCGACTAAATGACTTGTAAAATATTGTGGTAATTAATAACCTTCCTTTTCAAGTAGAAGGCAATATGGAAGAAGAAAACCTGCCCACTATATTCTCTGTACCTTTAAAATTGCTTTTATCTCATCACTATGACTCCACTGTTTGTAAATACTATGAATTTAGATCAGTCAGAAAAGTTTCTGTGAAGGTAATGATTTACAGATTAACTGCTTAGGGTGTCCCACAAGGTTTAGTCTTGGGCCTGTTTTTTTGTCATATATATGCTTTTTTATATAGCTCTATCTTGTGGTGTTGGACCTAGGTTATTATTTGCTTTCAGTAGTCTCATACAGGTTTACCTTGGTCTAAAATCCAAGTTTAATGTTAGCAAATTTAATTAATTGTTCTGCAGCTTAAGATCTAATAGATGTTATATTTTAATATTCTTCGCTCTGCTCATTTTCCCAACAGATTCATCTACAGTTCCCCATGGAGTTTGAGTTCAGTCAATACTATCTGAAGTTCCTAGCCTACCACTACGTCTCCAACCGCTTCCGCACCTTCCTGCTGGACTCAGACTATGAGCGCATAGAGCTTGGTGAGTCTAAATTGCCAATCAATAAATTAATCAACAGCTTATTAAATTCTGTGTAATGTCAACTGTCATCATGACTCTCATAATGAGATTGTAATCAAATCTTCTTTCATGTCATTGTACTCTTATTGTGTAATGCTGTCAAAAGTCAAGTGATACCTTACAGGAAGTTTCATGGTGTTTATTTATAGTATTAAATTATTGAACCCTGTTTGGCCCTATCCCAATGTATTGTCTGTGTAGGTGTCTTGTACGAGGAAAAAGGTGAGAGGAAGAACCCTCAGGTGTGCAAGTCTGTCTGGGATTACATTGACCGGCTCAACAAAAAGACCCCCATATTCTACAACTACATGTTTTCACCTGAGGAGGAGGAGGTAACTTGCTTGGTTTAGTTTGAGAACATAGTTCGAAACAAAATGTGACTAAATGACTCTAGTGCCCTCTGTTGGTTAGTGTGTGCAACTTGCCTTTCTTTTATCTTGCAGGTCTTGAAGCCCTACAGTTTTATTTCCAACTTGAAGGTTTGGGACTTTTACACAGAGGAAACACTTTCTGAGGGTGCGTCCTTTGACTGGGAATTAGTGCGGGGTCGGCCGGAGAAGCCACAGGAAGAAGCCAGTGATAGACAGGAGACGACGGCCCCCAAGTCCAAGCGGAGGATTGTCTGGCCTTGCTATGACAGCCTCAGTAAAGTACTGCCTGATGCCATCACTAAACTGTTGCAGGTGAGGAAGAAAGCAGAAATCCTCATTATAATTAAATTGTCTTCATACATGAATTCTGATGATCTTCTTAATATATCTATTCAGGATGTGCAGAACCTGGAAACTGAGTTGGGACAACCTACGGAAAAATGGAAGGACACATGGGACAAGATTAAGACGGCCCAACGGGTTGAGTCCAGACTAGAGAGCAGGGTAAGACACTAAATACCATCTTACCTTTATCTGCAAATTACTAATGGGATGGTGTACTAATATGTTGTTCCTCTTTCCCCAGCACTCCTTCTCCAGCTCTTTGCTCATGTCGTCTAATCTGAGTCACCAGCGGCGTTCTCAGGGTGTGTACCTTCAGGAGAGTGGAGTCGGCTCCTCCATCAACCTGGCACTAGACTGTGAGGTCAGCGCCACATCCACACCCGCAGCTGGTCGACCCAGTACCAGCACGCTCTACAGCCAGTTCCAGAGCACTGAGAGCGAGAACAGGTCTGTAAACACACTCTTCATAACTTCTGTTACCCTGGGTCTGTTTTTGTCTAAATCAGAGAAGTTGATGATTTCACCTATCATAATTGGGTATTTGATGCGTGACATATTCAGACTTTATCAAATTCCAGGTTAAAAGGTTAAAATGTATAAGACTGTATAACGGAAATTGTAAATTGCCCCCCCCTCCCCAATTTTTTTAGTCTTCACTAGTTGTAAAAAAACAAAGTTTGTTTCTCTCTCTCTCTCTCTCTGTATATATATATTTATTTTACCAGTGTTGTCATTGTAAAACTATTAAATAGTAATTGACATGATGAAATAAAAAATAAAATAAAAATAAATATTATGTAATTTTCCATCTAATCAAACTGAAATAAGTTTAAGTCGACTTACTAAAACTGAAATAAAACTATTTAAGGATAAATAGAAATATTAAAAAAACCACAACAATATGACTAAAATTTTAACTAAAATTAAAATGAAAACTGAAATTATAAAAATAAACACTAATTCATAATATTAGTAAATGCTGTAATAGTGCAGAAATAATACTAAAATACCGCTTTGTTTTTTACAAATAATGCATGTAGTTTATATATATATATTTTTAGCATATATAATTGATGTAATGTAATTTTTATATGAACTCAAAAACTATCATAAAATAATTTGCAGAATGCTCTTTACTGTAGTTTTAAATGCTGAATGCGTTAGTCTAATTTGAATGCTTGAAGTTTAGAACATCTTTTGAATAAAAATGTAAAATGTAATAATTTTGTAAAATGTAAAAACTGTATTTTTTGTTTTTTTTTTTGGATGTAGGAGCTTTGAGGGTATTTTATACAAAAAAGGCGCGTTGCTGAAACCTTGGAAACCGCGATGGTTTGTACTTGATAAGACCAAACACCAGGTATGTACTTTCTACACTAAAACCAAACACTGAAAAATTTGGTTTTGGAACCATAATTAATTCAGTATAAAAACCTTGCATGTTATATATTAAAATGAATTATTTTGCAATATGTTTTTGATCAGGAAATTTTCAAAGGGACTGAAATTGATGCTCTTATACATCCCTTTTCTCTTTTTCCTAGTTGCGATACTATGAAACAAGGCAAGATAAAGAGTGTAAGGGAGTGATCGAGCTAGCCGAAGTGGAATCTGTCATTCCGGGGACGCCCACTATGGGAGCACCTAAAAACATAGACGACAAAGCCTTCTTTGATGTAAGACCTCTAGAATCCCATCAGCGCATGTTGCTTTATTCATCCAGGATTCATGGTTAATGTTTTTCCCCTTTCTTTCAGCTCAAGACGACCAAAAGAGTGTACAACTTCTGTGCCCAGGACAGCACGAATGCACACTTATGGATGGACAGTATTCAGAGTTGCCTATCTGATGCGTAGGGGGAGGGGCTTTGCAGAGGACAGAACTGTGACACTTTGTGGGGGGTGGAGCCAGTGACGGACAGTGCTCATAGCCAATGGGCAGCGATTCCCCGGCGTTTACAGAGGGAATTTGGAACGGGCTTCCGTATTGGTGGTATTGAATTTTACGATGTCGCACCTCACCACATTTCAGCGTTTTGTTGTCGAAAAGCTACAAAGAAATCCCTTAAAGGCTGATATCTATGGACTCACCCATCCTTGGCTTGTTTTAAACACACCCATACGCCCTGGATGTTGTCCTACGCTTGTTCGAAAAGGCATGACCTGCGATTCTTCATCCCATATTGCTCAAATACTGCCAATGGCACCTTTCAGCTATGCAGGGGCCTTAAAATGCCCACTAACTAACCAGAGCTCGCAAAAGTGTGACCTTTAACCCCTTCTGATCTCCTTACTGTCACTATGCCATTGCTTGGAGTCGTCCATCAAGTCTGGACTAGCACATCACAAATTCTGCCTTCTCATTGGCTGGTCAAGTTCTCTCGCTCCCTTCTGATTGGTTGGCTTCGTCCGTGCGACGGTTCATGAAGGATTTTGTGTTTTCTTTGACATTATTTACATCAGAATAATAGAAAAACGTTCATTCTTGTCCAAACAGTTATCAAGATGCCATCTGGAGATTCAGATTTGACTGTTTACAAACTAAATTCTTCCTATGAAAATTAAAACCACTATTGCTATTGAGAATTTAAGGGATGTTGAAGGAAAAGGAGGGATGTGTTTTGTCATAATTTATGCACAAAAATACAATTCTTTGATTTTTAGAAGACTAAAAGGGGGAAAACGGTGTGTGGATGGGTTTTATAACCTCTTCGTTTCAAGTGTCTGTTTACACCAATCAGAGGCCAGAGACTGGAGCTGCTCGCCATGACAGCTGGATTCAGAAACATTTCCTCTAACAAAAATATACAAACTGTAAATATGCATTCTGAAGGGGTGCAAACTCTCAATTGGAAATGTATTATTGGATCTGAACAAGATATCAAACCTGCCATATCTTATTTAGTGAGCTTTTTGTCACTGAAAAACTGAATCAGCCTGTCCTGAAATCAAATTCCGGTTGTCATGCGCTTCTGTTCTCCAGCCTCTGCGTCCTGGATCTGTCAGAATCAGTGTTTTAGTTAGTCTGTTACCTGTTCTGTTGAATCCTGTACATAGAGGAGTTTGTTTATATTATTCCTTTAGAGAAAGAGTCTATTTTGCTGGACTTGGTGAGGATGCATAAAAGTATCACCTGTTTATCACAGGACTGCACTGTTGCAGGGGTTTTTTTTTTTTTTAATTCCAAATACAAGAACTAACACACATACACACACACACACACACATGGTGTAAAATAGGGTAATACTTCAGAATTGTTGACAACGAAATTTGAATTGTAGATTTTTGTTCCAATAACTCCCTTGTATATAATACTCAAATATGTATGTTAATGGTAGTAATTTATTTAACTTTGTCTCC